>JARVJO010000165.1:6496760-6508661 GCA_031762555.1 Cynodonichthys magdalenae | reverse complement strand
CTCTGACCACCATCAGTAGGCAAGGCGGGTGAAGTGTCTTGCCCAAGGACACAACAACTGAGACAGCTGGAACGGGGCATCGAACCGGTGACCTTCCGGTTCCAGGACGACTCCCCTAACCACAGCCGCCCATGAGATAACCCATGGAAGCATAAGGAGAGCAAACGCCACACATAAACTGGTCCAACAATTGATCTTACTGTGAGACATCACTGAGCCAGTGTGCTGCCAAACAATGATTGTGTAAAAACCATTACAGGCATCAGTTCAGTCATGTAAAACACAACTTTCTGTCACCTATTTAAATTGAGATGCTGTTTCTATAGTAAACATCATTGAGGTCTGACTTTATATTGACTGTTCTGCAGTTTTCTGTAATTTCCTTCTACTCCATTTGATGTACAAACAAAATAAAACATGCCTGTTCTGAATGAGCTAAACATTTAGATGCATTTCCTGTATGTTTTTTTTTTGAAGCTGCAGGAGGACGGTGAATGGTGACAGAAACACAAGTGTATTGGATAAATGAAAAAAGAATGTCAGTAATTATACAGAAACCCCTTGGTTCTTTAGAAGCTTATGGGAGCCCAATATCTCATACTTATTTTCTTTTCCTATGAACACGGAAGCAATTTTTTCTGTTTTTTGGAACAACAAAAGTCTAATCACGAGTGATGCTACGCGTGTCAATCTGAAACAAGAAGTTGTGAAACACTTGAGAAAAAGCCCATTTGTTATAAATATTATCTCCCACAATTGTAGTGACTTTGAGTTTCAAGAGCAGTATTTGGCTCGTCTTTTAAAAATCCATGAAGTTTTACACTCAGATAACATTCTGGATTAGTGACTGATTAAAACACTTGATTTTAGGACATTTTATTGTCAAAACGTCTTCCTAAGAATAAAACAAAATAGAGTGAATAATATCAGCTCTAGTCAAACAACATCCATTCATCTCTTTATTTTGCAACTCTGATAAGAGGAACTGAAAGGTTAACAGGACAGCTCAAACTTCCTGACCCTTTTCCTTAAAAAAAAATCTTATATTCATTGATTTAAAGGCCTAAAAGCCAGCACCAAACTGCTTCTGCTCTAACTCTGTAATAAGCAGAGATCTCCAGGTTCCTGAACCTCGGTGGTTTGCAGTCTTTTGCCCTGAAGAGGGCATCAGAGCTGGTGAGCAGCTGAGAGAAAAAGTCTTCCATTACTTCTAATGCTCTCTTTACTGCCTCAGAAAGCACACAGGTGAGTTTATAAATGAACTGCACTGAATAAAAATGTTCCCTCAGTAGGAATAAAAGTCCTGGCATGCATTCAAATCTAAACCAGGAAAAAAGGGGCAAATATTCTATCGTTTGACAGAAACACAAACGTCAGTTTTGTAAGGCTTACCATATTGAGATTTCCTCTGAAAGTTTTTGTGGCTCAGTAGAGCAAGATAAGCCTGAAATCCTTGCACAGTCAATTTTTTTTCCTCTTCTTTTTATTCACGATGAGACAGACAGAGGATCGAGTGGCTCTTCTCTCCTCCCAGCCTTTGTAATTCTCTGATAACACAAAATGTTGTAATTTTTAATTTTTTTTACTGGGCATCTCTATCAAAGGCAGCACTAACAAGCCTTCGGTGTCATCAGGATAACACTGGAACAATTGCTCGGAGTCATTTCACAAGCGTGCCTGGCACCTAGCATATCTAAAATGAGGAGAGGAACAATAAAAGAGCCATTTAAAAGGATTTGGCTCTTCATATATATCCGCACTAATCTTTAGTTCAGCCCTGAAGAATAATTAGCTGTGGTACAAAAGGGGGTCACTTTATAGCTCCTGTGAGCAGTTGACTTGATTTTATTAGCCTGCCCTTTATTCACCAACGAGAATGAGTCAGAATGAATTGTGCAAACTCAAATTTCAGATCGAGAAGTCCGTCGTTATAGGCAGTTCTTGAGAATTTGGCTGTGATTTGATGCATTTTATGCAATTTAATGGAAGAGAGCATATGCCACTGTAAAGGCAAAAGGGCTGTCTAAAATATTTCGTCAACGTGCTCTACTCAGAATACAACCTATCACTTTAACAGCTGTCGATTACGCCACTTATCAGCATTAAATTAAACATTAAGGAAGCCTTTTTTTTAAAAGACTGTGCTCGAACAGTTAAAGCATCTACCAGATAAAATATGATGAAGCTACAGGAAATAAAAGTGATAACACAAGCATATCTTATTTACAAGCCTGTAAATAACTGTTGGGTCTCCTGCATCAAGTTAAGATATAAAACCAGCCTATTCATCACTTTGATCCTTAAAGCTCTCTACATAAAGGTAATATTTGCTATTGTGCTCACTGAGCATCCAGAAAACAGTCTATTGTCATTAAAAAAAAATTAAATATTAATGACTATGTCAATATTAAGAATTATATTTGTAGGAGACTAGAACAAATATAAAGAGGGTACTTTTACTGGAAAAAAAAGGTTGGGATATTTAGCGTCTCTGAAAAATTGCACAGTGAGAAAGTCCATCCATTGTCTTCCACCTATCAGTGGTTGAGTCGCACACAGGTCCAGGTCCTGGGTTGTAAAATCTAGGCACCCCCTTTCTTCAGAAAGACACTTCAGATTCTCTAGAGGGATCCCAAGACACCCCAGAGTGGACACATCATTCTTACTGCAACTTTTAGGTCTCCTCCCAGTGAATGTGGCCATAAAACCTTCAGAAGGAAGCATCCAGGAGGCAACCTAATCAGATCCATGAACCACCTCAGCTTACTCCTTTCACTGTGAAGCTGCTGCAGATTTACTTCAACCTGGGGGAAGCTTGAAGTCATTCATTATCTGGTGGGGGTGAAGTGATGGAGTTGCTCCGCCTTATATCTAAGGTTGAGCCTTGTCACCCGAAGAAGCTCATTACAACTTGTATCTAAAGACATATCTTCCACCAGTAGAGACATTTATCAAATTTTAAAGTTTGAAAAGTTATCTGCTCATTTATAATCACACCAGTTTGCATCCAGTAAGGGAACTGAGCTTGACCGAATGCTCTCAGATCCTGGTTATTTTCTGACTGCAGCTGCACAGCAGTGCTGTTTGGGTTTTTTAGCCTTTCTGCCCAAAATGAGTGGGTGTAGGATGCCAGGCCTGATGTTTAATCATCCACAATATGTTGGACAGAGGTTTTATTTGTTGGTTTCCTATGGGCCGTTTAATCTTTTGGCTTTATGGACTAAAAAAATGTCTCTTTTCATGCTACATCAAGAACACCGCTAAACATGCTCTGAACTTGTGACTTTAGGGTGGAATCTAAAATGGATTTAGCATCAGGAATAGTTAAAAGAATTAATTAAAAAAGACTAAACAAATAAAAAAAATGTGTTCTTGATTTATCAAGATGCTCGTGTGTAATACCTAGAATTAAATGTGGGTACAGATCGAGGCGTTATTCATTGATCAATAGCTGATCTAACTTCTCTCCAGTTCTAATACATCTCAAGTTGTGTGGATTGTCCATAATTTACACAGATTTTCCAAAACATGAGTCTCAAATTAACTTAACAAGGTCAGAGCCTGTAAGCCGTTAACGAAACAATAAATACCATCAAATAACCATCTTCCAACCTGTTCTGCAACTAGAAATAGGACTAGAAATAAATTCCCCACTTCCTCTGCTCTCCTTTCCTCCTGCTTTGCAGAGGGTGCTGTCATCTTAGCGACCAACAACCCCCCCACCATGCGCGGGTGCAAGTAGTACGGATTTTTTGCAAAAAATACTGATTTTGGGGGCTCATTAACATCCAAAGGGGTTGACATGTATGAGTTCTGCTACTGTCCATGGTTTTAGATCAGCAGAGTGGCAATAACATGATTATTATAAGGCAGCTGTGATGATGTAGAGTGCATGTTGTCTGCATGAAGTATTTTAAATAATAAATAAGAGCAATTCAGTCAGTGTTTGCAATGTTCACAATATGGAAATAATTATCATGATGAAATTAAAGCTGTAGTAGGTGACCTTTATAAAAATGTATTTTTTTGATTTATGTGTTAAAACTGTCACTATGTCCTGACAGTAGAATAGGAGACAGATAATCTGTGAAAAAATAAAGAATCTTTGGCTCCTCCCTTTTGTCTCACCGGTGTCAGGCATGCACAAGCTGCCACCCTGCACAGCACTTGCCATGTTCAAGCCCAAGATTGCTGCAGCATTAATAGAGCTACTCTTTAATATAACTAATTTAATTAGACATTTAAAGTACAAATGGTTGTCTGAGAATGCTAAGTTCACCCAGCTTACTCTGACACAGCAACACACGTTAGAGGAAGGCCAAAAGAGGAGAAACACAATTTCACAGAAGATAAGACAAAAAAGAATTACAGACCAGGTGACTAGATTTATCACTGCAGATGGCCAACCTATCATCTTCTGGGAGAAAAAAGGTTTTTGTCAACTTTCAGAGCGGTTGAGCCATTTTCCTACCCTCCTGTCACTATTTAAGCAGTTCTTAAAAACAGATTGTCATCATTTGGGATGGATTTTTCTTAAAAAAAAAGATTTAAGGAACATAAACACAGAATGATGATTGAGAGCAAAAACAATTTTTTTAAAACAGTGAGCAGATTTTTATACGTAACATTTAGAGCACAAAAAAAATGTCTTCAGTTTAATTTGCATTAATTGCTTTTTATGTATCTATCTCACTTTAAAAAGTAATATGCCAAATATAATATGTTACAAATAATATGTTGGTAGCATGATGGATCAGTGGTTAGCACTGACGCCTCAAAGCAAGAAGGTTCTGGATTTGATCCCGGTTTGGACCTGGGGTCTTTCTCTGCGGAGTTTGCTAAAAAGTGGATTCTGCATGACATGTCCCCTTTAACACTTTTACTAAACTTAGTCTATTTTTCAAGTATGTGCTGTGAAAAAGGAAATAAAGCAATTATTAAATTGCCAGTCTTTCTTTTTAAATGACTCAGATATGTATTGAAAACAAAACATCTTCATTAGGACATCCCTATAATTTACTGTACAGAGTTTTAGTTTATCTTCTGTGAAGGCAGCCACGGTCTGAAAAGACAAATAGGCAGCTCTCACAGAAACATATAGTCTCTGTACCTGTTTTGTCAGCTGCAGGTAATTATTCAGCAAAGAACATTTTACTCACTCTTAAACAAGTTTCCTGTTTCAAAAAAGACAAAAAACTTTCAAACTTTGTCAGTGTGTTTAATCCTTTTTAGTTCAGAGGAATGCACAAGTGAGGCAAGACAAAAAGTGAGGTGAATGGATTCAAGAAAAAACAAAGCCAAAACAGGCAAACAGAAGCCGCTGTGAGCTAACTCTTCTATGACTGCAATCGAGAGGTCTGAGTGGGAACATATGAATCAGCCGAGGCTCTGAAAATTCCCTGCTCTCCAGCTCTCTAAGCAGCAGGCTGGTGAGGCTCAGTCAGATCAATGTTTGGAGCGCATTGCTCCAGAGGCAATGTTTGTCCTCTGAGGTGTTTGGTGGAGGTGAAACCAAGTGTGAACGGAATTAGCAGCGAGGCGAACAAAGTGCCTCTGAAGTTTAAAGACATTATGGTAATGGCATTAGAACAAGGAACGTGAACCATTTTCAGGAATGTTCTTCTTTTTAACAGCGGCAGAGGAATACACTGAGGGGAGGGCATGGGGGGGAGGGGGGGTAATAGAAAGGAAAACAAAAAAAATGGCTTCATTGGAAGCAGAAACATTTACAGTGACATTTAGTAAAGCGAGGAGGATGTATGAATAAATATGCACGGCGTTGCCAGGAAGCATGGAGGGTTTCTCTGGGGCAGAAGTATGGTGAGAGTGATGGCTCCTGAATTAATGATGAGGGAGCCTACTGTCTGTCTCTGTGTGCATATGGATCTGAATAAGTGTCTGCACATGCGACAGTGTTTATCTACAAAATGTGTGTGTGCATAAGCGTCATACACTCACACACATAGAGATGCATCTAATTCATTCTTGCAGCACCCCAATTTCCCATCATCACTGATGGAAATTACCCATTCCTAGATATCCAATCAAGCGATCATTTCTTATTTTTAAAATTTTTTTTGGAAACACAGATTTTGCGATTGTCTCTGATGCTTAATTACATTTCTGGAAAGCCAAGAAACAAACTGCCTGACAAATTCCAATTTTTGGATATGTTTTTTTCGTCTTATCAGACTTAATTTTCCATTCTTCACTGCCTTTTTCTGTTTTTTTTTGTCTAGGCTGAGATGATGAATACAGGCTGCTTATCATAAAACACACTGGGAGATGCTCCAGAGATTAGTGTAGGGAAGGCGAAATGTGTGTGTGTTTGGGGGTGGGGGTGGGTGGTATATCCAGGAGGGAACTGTCAGGAAGAAATGCTATGTAGGTCAATTGCCCCTTCAGCTCACGGTCCTGGAAGCTGATTTGATTTTCAGTGAATCCATCTGACTTGAATTATGAAAGATTACCCTGCTTAAAATCACCTTGGTGACTGCCATGGAAACTTCTGATCTCAGAGGGACACCTATACAGTATGTACTTTAGCTCCATCCAAGTTCATACAGCTTCAGTATTATGTTGATATTTCCTTTAGACGTAAGGTAAATGTTCAGTGAAGGACAGTAATTCAGATGTGTGGCAGTGAGTTGGAAATAAAACAGTTACCATAGTAAAATGTTGCTATGTGTAGCAACATGAATTCAATATTCTAATAATATCTTATACATCAATGACATAAATGTGAATTATGGTTTAGTGGTTTATATATTCATAGAAGCTAGGCTACATTGCTGTTTTCACATATGTCTAAATTAACCTTTAACCAAGTATATTTGCAATCTCAATTTAACTAAAATGTTTTAGTCTATGAAAAAAAAAAAAAAAACAACACCAACAATGATTTAGATTAAATGTAAAAATGCCATAACCTAATCAACTAACAAAATACACTCAAATGAACATGGACATTTACTCAAAAGATCTATTTTCATTTCAGTTTACTATCTCTCAAGTTCATCATATTTACAAAATCACTGACCAAACTAAAAGCTAAACACACCAAGCAGCCTACATTAGACTTCATTTGATTCACATACAGACTAGTGATGGGGACGTAAATGTTTTGTTTTGTCTAGAAGGGCCACCGGAGAGCATGACTGTCACCATGACTGGAGCAATATTGTTATCATGCAATAGCTTTAGCATCCGCCAAAACAACAAGTGAAGGTCACATAGACAGGCCTAACCTTACATTGTGGGTTTCCATGAGGTGTTACAACTGCGTTTGAAATGTTTGTTTGAGAGTGTGTGTGGTAATTAAATATGCAAATAAGTGTCAAAATATTATCCATGATTGGATGAAGAAGACCAGGAGCTGAATGGGTATTGGCTGCCTCAATAAGTGCATTCTGCCTGAACATGAGGCGATGATGTGGAGCTCCCCTGCACCATTCAACCTGCCACACCAGGCTGAGGTACAGATTTCCATGACAACTGCGCTTACTATCTGGACACAAGTAGAAGTACAAGACTCTTTAGAACACCCCTGTCATCCTCCACTTTGTGTCAACAACTAGCATCAAGTAGATCCTCATTCATTGTTCCATACTTAGACCAGGATTAACACCAAAGCAGAAACAACAGTGTTTGGAATGGTGCCAGAATTGAAGAGACATTGACTGATGATTAGCGGTGCTTTACCACTATAAACTCTCAAATTGTCACTTGGTGTGGGTAAGAGCATAAATAGTTGTCTATCTCGTTTGTCACTGTGATGGACTATCCGGGGGGTACCTCTCCTCTTGCACAATGACCACTGGAAATCAGCGCCATCTGCCCTGAAACCCTGAATGGATGGATAGATGGAAGGAAGAGAACCACCTCTCTGAATTTATTTTATTTTATTATTTATTTTTATAGGGACAGAACAACAAAACATTATCACCCATGCAGCATACACAAGGCTTTTAGCTAAAAGCTGATTTACAGCCCTGGTCAGGCGTTTTTGATGTGAACAAAATAAAGGTTAATGACATAAATAAATGAGTACAGTGCAGTCGCAATTTTCACAAATAAAATACAGAAAAATACCTGTTTAGATTAAATTTCAGTGTTTACAATTTTGTGGAGAAACACACCAGAATAATATCTGGTATTGTGGTGTGTGGAGACATAGAAACGTCAGGTCAGCTCTGTAATCACTGAGGAACCTTCATAACACAATGTGTGATTATTGACAACTTACCACACAGAGTAACAGACGTTTCCTAACTTTATCTGCCTGTGTATAGATTAACTACTGTAGTTTAAGTGAAGGAATGCATAGATTCACAAGAATATACATATCCACTACGTGTCAAAACCCTTCTCGTCTTGGTGTTGTCTGTAAATGTGTCAAAAAACAGTTTGTTGTCTAATAATGTGTTTTAAATTCAATGATTTGCTAATTCTGTTCTTATGAGATTAAACGGCTTAGATGGTGCATCTTTAATTGAAGATTTAATTGCATAACATGCAAGGAATGGCCAATAATCTATAAAGTCCACAAATATTAACAAAAATGAGCATGGCTTCTAAAAAAACAGGAGCAGGTATTACCGTGGGTTACCAATATCTTTGTCTTAAGATTCACATCAAATTTTGTTGGCATTATTACAACTAAATTTATATACGCGTGTCAGAAAAAAAGCCCAACACATTTAAAAGAGCAGATATTTGGTTTTCATAATGAGTTATTGGGAGAATACATCACCTTCACATGTAAACTTCTCTTTTATTAGACTCCACATCCATTTAAGAGCATAATGTACATCATATATAATATGTTTTATATAACACATCAAAATGGACAAATAGCTTTGGTAACATCAAAGAGGCATCACAACAAATAACAGTCATAATCTCATAATACTTCTCAGTGGGAGAACGGGGTTGAGAACTTTGATAGATTCAGTCACCGTTTCCCTTTTTGCAGTGTTCACATTAGTATCAGTTCCTCGTTTAAAAAATCTGGTGAGTTTTTACATAATAGAAATCTAGAGCAGATTTAACACTACTATTACAACTCACTAAATCAAAAACTTTTTACTCGGAGAGATGAAACATACTGACGTTTGAAATCTATCTACTTCTTACCATCCACGCTTTGTTCAGTTAGTAATTGCCTCTACAGGTGGTAAACCTAGTTGCTCCCTTTGGCCCAAGGCCTCACAGGGGGGGTTAAAGACACTCACAACAGGGTGAGAAATGGAGCCTGAAACAGCAGAACAGCAAGAACAAAACCCAGAGTCCTTGCAATTAAGAAGAGGGAATCCCAACAATGGTGGCTTGGGCTGTGATGGTAAAGATTAACTGAAACACTGAGATGGGTTACTGGGGAAGATGAGACGCTTGCTTTTGTACAGCTTTGGGTGTGTGTATGTGAGTGTGTGTGTGCAGTTCCTAAGGGGAGGAAATCAGAAAGTCCTTTTATTCAGTCTCTGTTGGTGGGAGTAAATACAGAGTATTTATACAGTATGTATGCACTCCTTTGACTCTTTTGTGGCTCTTTGAAAAAATGTTCTCTAGTGTGCCTCGTGTTTTTCTGTTTGGGTCACAAGGTCTGATTGTTGACATAAAACTACTCTGCAAAATGGAGTTTAACATGGCAGGACTGCTGATTTATCCTTGGATTAAGTCAGAATATGACTAAAGTCCTCTGAAATCATAAAACCAGCTGACTTTTTATTCAGGCCTAACTTGGTCAGATGGAATTGTTTGGATTGTGTCATCCGATGCAGAGGAACACGTCCGCACACACATCCACACACACAAACATCACAAGATTGTACTTCCCCAGAATACCGAAGATAGTCACATGTCTTGGAAAGTTTTTGAATTTGTGCCCAAAATAATAATACAGTATAATTATTTTCTCAGTAAACTCATAAAACATTTTGAAGAAGGAATCTGAACTATGTGAAATGCCAGTTTGCTTTTACATGACTATGTTAAAACAACAACAACAACAATAAAATCCCACAAATGCACTAATCTGTCAAAGTTAGAGTAAAATTATGGATATATTTTCAAATGTTGGACATTAAAACATCATGAGCAAAACACAACCATGCTAAATCTTACTTAAACCATAAAAAAGTAACAGGGGGTTCATTGTTTTCATTTCCAATTATATTTCAGAAGCAGCAAAGTAGCAACACAGAATATGCTGTACTATATTTAAACACAAAACAATGCTCCACTCACTGTGACAGGGTCTCATTTCAAGTTCTACCAGAGGCTTGCAAGCTTGAGTGCTATTTATAATATCTTAGCTGTTCCAAGGACTGTCCTAAGCCGTCCCTAGAATTTATCTGCCCTAAGAACAGGACAGGGTTGTCCTTGGGACCTGGTGGAGCCACTGTCCCTGTTCAGGTGTCTCAGCCCCAAGTGTTCTGATGACCACTGACGACACTGAGGCCTTAACATTCCACAGCTTCTCTATTTTTCATACAATCTTTGATGTGTCTCAAGTTTCTCATGCTTATTCTTTTTGATGTTACCATCACCTGGGTTTGCTCTATTTATCACCACTGTCTTCTTCTGTGGTTTGTTGACTTCCACAAAGCAGGTTTGTTAGTCAGCACCTGGATCTAGAGGTTCCATAATATCGTAGTCTGACATTCTCCACTACCCTTACTGAAGTTTCCCACCTTGTGGAATCTCTAGTCCAGACTATTGGCACAGACGTTCCTCTACACTATTCCAGACACTTGGTTATGACTTTCTGTGTACACTTTGTCTGCCTGCATCTTGTATCTCACTGTTATGTGCTGGACTGTCTCCAGGGCATCTTTGCATAGTCTACATCTTGGATCCTGTCTGGCCTCTAGCCTCTAGCCTCCATTGCTTTTGTGCTGCCATAAATAATGTCTCTGCTATCATTCAGTTCAGCCTACTTTAGCCACTGGCTGGATTTCCTAATATTAGCCTCCATCTGCCAGTGGTTCATATTGTGTAGAGGCTTATCATTTCATTGATTTTTTTTATGTTTCTCATTATCTAAATTGGATTTATATGTCTGAGACATGCACTTTGTTGTTTATTGTTAGGGACTTTCTTCTTTACTCCTGAATCTTTGTTCATTTTGTATTCATTCTGCCTTGTTAGAAAGTTGAAGGGGCTTCTATCCCCTCAGGCTGTTATACCAGCAGGGTATCTGATGACTGACTGGGCTCTGACTTTCCCCAAGGTATGTGTAGATGTCCAAAAAGTCTTCAATAGTCTAGTTAAACCCCATCAGCTATGATAATCTTGTATATTTTGTATATCATTTGACTACATTTACAGTATTCTATCCAAATGACATTCCAGAAGTTTTATTGTATAGACTGTTTTTGCTGATGTTATCAGTGCTCACAGGATGTGCTTTTGACATGTATAGGACAAACAAAGGACATTAACATAGAATGACTTGGTTTGATGACAACTTTTAGCTGCAATATTTATTCATTTACTAAGTTTGATGACCCAGAAAAGAAATGCAACGCAAAATGTAAAATTTGTTTATACAGTTGAGCTAGCTGACCATTAACAATGTTAGCATCAACTGATGTTAGTAAAACATTTTGACTTTTTTGAGGATATACATGTGAGGAAAATCATTCAAAGTAACTGCTGTCAATTTCCCACCCTGATATTTTAAATGATCTGTTTTTTTTTTTCGACCCAAGGCTGTTCAAGCATAAAGACATCAAGGCATACAAAATTCTTAAAGCTTATGATTATTATCTTTTATTGGGTATGGGAAACCAGCATGTTACCTGCCATGGTAAGTGTAGAGCAAACAGGTAAAATACGAATAAAGGTAATTTTTTTTCACATTTTTCCCCAATATACAGCTCAGAACTAAATGTTGTGTGA
>JARVJO010000165.1:6458058-6468803 GCA_031762555.1 Cynodonichthys magdalenae | reverse complement strand
CAAATGATCAGCAGTACATGACGTCAAACCGGGCCGAGCAGCCCGGCCCAGTTAGAACCTCACCTGGCCAGGTTCCAGAAGTCGGGCTGGAGCCGGCCCCAAAAGGCAAATGCAAAAACTACGAACCCGGGTTAGAAGCCGGGCCGGGCCAGGCCGGGCCGGGGCCGGCCCTGCAGTGCAAAAACGCCTTATGTGACAAGAAGGGAGTGAGTGAGAACATGTTGTATACCCAGTTAAACTTTTGTTTTGGCTTTGTGATCAGAAACAAACGTTGTAGTGGCTCAGTCATTTTGTTTCTAGGCTAGATTTACAATCTATTTTCAGACAATGTACTATAAACATCCATTTAAAGTGCATTTATTAGCACTGAGCACCAAAAACAGAGAGCAAAAAAAGACCTATTAAAATGTAAGTTTTTGTTGATGAAAAAGTTGATATTTCATGATTAAAATGAATGTGCCAAACTGGCTTAACAGTGCTACCTCTTATAAAAGCGTCTCTAAACTCTAAAAGTTTACACATCTGCTACAATCCAATATCTGTAAAATTCTATTGAAAACATGGTCTAAACCCAATAAGATGTCAATTATTTTAAATGTCAATTTGGCATTTTACAAAAAACATATTTAACTAAATCTATTGAATGACTTTGGAATTTTGACTTCAGCTTTGGTCTGCATGGTCTTCAGGCATGTGTGATTGAAAGTTAACAACTTCTTAATGTTTCTTAATGTTTAACAAAGACTTCTCATTTACTCAAATTTGTTCTTACTTGAACATAAAACAAATCCTCAAATTGACTCCATAAATCCCACATCCAAATCCAAATTCACATTTGAGCAAAAATGTGTGCCCTCAGAGCAGTTTGCAATAGAAAATACCTGGCTAAAATTTCATCAGGGGATACTCTGGAGGCAGATTAAAAGAAAAAAATGAAAGAGATATTTGATGTGATGGATTACCATGGCTCTGGGATGGCTGTGGAAGACAAGGTTTTTATAGCATCTTCTAATTTTTACCCAGTGACAAACTGGCTAAAATGCCAGTTATAGGCCCTAAGGTTATAGGCCCTGCTAAAAATAAGTATTCTGCAATGTGTATTAGTTCTAGTTTCACTAATCATTCTGATTTTGAACAGCAAAGCAACACAACTGTTAGAACTGAATAATGTGCCTCACTCTTTCTTCCAGCTGCTTCACCAGGACCACAGAGGTGTGAACACATTGCATTCCTTTTTCATTTAACAGCAGTGAGACATTTCTGAGAAAGGAATAATATATAAAGTATCAGAAAGAAGGAATGATCCTCCCATTTCTTGTCTGAGGCCAAAAAAAGGGCAACATGTGATAAATGACTGTGCAAAACCACTTTTCAGTCAGCCTTTTTTGTATTTTAACATTTATTATGTTTTTTTTTTCTTCTCCTTTGTCCCCTCACTTTCATTCTCCGATTTTCTAACTAAGTGAATGCATGGGTTTCTGCCTTCATATTTCATTATTCCTCAAATGAGGCCAAGCCTGATCCACCCTGCTATAAGAGACACTTCATTTTCCATTTGGCCTTTTTTAATAGCATACCTGAGAGTCCTGAAGCTCACAAACCTAATTGGAAAACTAAAAATATGATGTAAGTGCACATTCAGGGGCCTTCCAATCACCGCTAATAAGCTCCTTGTAAAGCAGATAGCTGTGAGAGGGAGGCAGAGAGTTTCGGGTCAACTCTCGTTACCCTTCCAACACCTGTGTGTGCTGCCGTATTTTGCAATTAGATGCCTTGCCCAGCCATTTCTCTCTCAGTGCTTTTATTGCATCTGCTGCCCAAGACAAACAGCAATAAAGCTGGGGGTAACCATGGATACATAAGGGCTATGTCATTTTTTTTTCCTTCTTTCTTGTCAATGCCATTGAAACATCCTTTTTTTTAATTTAAGTAGTCAGAGGCTCTTATTTGTCCCTCGTTCCTCAAGAAGATGAATGATGTGGAGGAAGAAAACAATTTTGCTTCGGCATCAATAAAAAAAATAAGTCTCAAAGGTGAAGTTAGAGAAGTTAAGGAGAAAAAAAAATGATATTTTGGCCTTGAGTTACTTTTAACAGAGTTGTGGGTATTGAAGGCAGTGAATCAACAACAATGATCACAGGGACATGTTTGGTTTCTTGTACAACTAAAACTGATAAGAAAAAAGCAACATTAGCAGACATGTTGCAGTCTGCCCCCATGACTGACAGAAAATCTTATCTCTTAATTGAGGTAATGGACACATCCGCTAATTAGCAGCAAGAAATGAAAGTCTTTTCAAGTCATTTAGACCACACACACAACAAACAAAAGCCTCCAAACAGCACAGTCTTTGTCGCCTCTCTCAATTGTTGTAGAGCCGGCAGACCAAGCTAAAGGCAATCATGTATTTTCTCTTGTTGCTATTGTTTTTCTCGCTTGTAGTTATTGTCAAGATGGCAGGTTGGTGTAGTGAATTGGGCTTTCCAGTGCCCCAACCAGACCGGATTGAATCCCTTGTCTAAAAAAGATGATATTTTTTGTGCCCCCCCCCTTATTTTCTGACACTTCAAAAGCGAGCATTGAACAGTGAAAGAAAAAATGAGAGCAGTGAAGCGTGTGAGTGAGAAGAAGCGTGAAGGCAATGCAACAAAAGTGTACAATAAAATGTGAGAAAAAAATTAAATACAAAAAAATGAAATAAAGATGAGGAAGAAGAGTTTATGCGAGCCTTAGAGGCAGAGGAAAGCAAGACAGGGTCAGAGTCTATGATTGTCCCTAAGAGGGAACATGACAGTAGCTCTAATAGATTCTTCTCACACCTTTCCTGGAGATGACCTGCCTGTGGGAGAAGGCCTCTTCACTAATAGCAGGCGAGAACGCAGAGGAGGCAACCATCAGAGACTTATCTTGTGTTCAAATCCATTCTCACCATGGCCCCTTGTCACTGCAGCACAGTGACTCCAGTAAATCTTTTCCTTTTTTTTATCCTTTTTTAATACTTAAAAAAACATGCTTGTTTTTGTTTCTATTTGGGTTATAAAGTGATCAGTTCAAATGCCAACAACAACTCATTGCTGTTTTTGATGATTCTTCATGTACTGTTATGAGTTTTTATTGTCTAATTATGAATATTTGTTGTAAAGCTTTGTGTTACACTTCTTGGTATAAATTGATTGATTGATTGATTGATTGATTTCACAGGTTCAACTTCAGGCTGTAGTCTTTTTCTGCTTTTAGTTGGCATGTTTTCTTTGTGCATTTATGGATTTTCTCCAGGTACGCTGGTTTGACAGTGACAGTGTGGATAGTTTTGCATCTTGTTTGTCCAAATGTTATTTTTTGCTTTATGAGCATACTAATAATGTTAAGATCTCACTGGGCTGCAACCAGTTGGTGAACAGCAAGCATTTAGGCAAAGGGCCGTTGATACTTCACAATCACTCTCTATTTGGTTTTACAACACTTTCTTTCAGCTGGCGACGCCTCAGGAACCCCCACCGATCTTTGGGTTTGCCAAGAGGTTTTTTTTTTACTCTTCCACAAACTACTTAAGCAGCAGAGGGGATGACTGCAGTTATTTTATAAAGCCAGAAGAAGGCACATAAAAAATTGCACTGGCTTGGAAAGACAAGGTGGATAGCAGTAGCTGCAGTGGCTGTTGTTGTGTGGTGTTTTCACAAACTCCACTCCCGATCTCTCCATAACTTTTTTTTTCTACGTACATAAATTTTGCACGCTTCCTAAGCAGTGGAGAGGTCTGGTTTAAAGCTTCAACACCTTCCTCCAAAATTCTACCTAAAAGCCTGGTGAACAGGGTTCACACGAGAGTCTAATATAAAAAGTTTTGCAATGGTTTTGTTGTCCTTTAGTTCCCTATGTCTGAGTTCCAGGGGTGTGGAGTCCAATTGTTTGAGTTTTGAACATGTTAACATTTCATCCATAAATTTTCTGTCAAATTAGTCACAAAGCTGACAAGGGCAACGCCAGCCTGTCTTGAACCCATTTTAATTTGAACTCAACTTGTCTAAAGAAGGGCTAATTCTCCTTTGACTGAATACATCATGGCTAATGTCCAAGTCTAAACACCATAAAGCCAAGAAATATTAGTGATCATTAAAAAACTGCTCCAAATCTGCCTATAGTTTTCCAACATGTGGATGTGGGTATGATGTGGTCCGAGGTGGGAAATAATCATGTGCACAACCAAGCTTACACTTTTGCAAGCTGCGCACAAAACAATAGTTTGAGTTAAAAATAAATGTATAAACATTCATTAAAAAAAACATTTAAAATTCAGACTGCAACAACAAAAAAATACTAATAGTTTCTGTCAGTCAAAGTCTAGTAATGAACTTTTTTTTCCTTTTTTTGTTTTTCTGACTAATAATCTGGAGTATAAGACTGATCTTCAAAATTTACAAACTACAAGGGTAGAAATAAGTAACCATTGATGAGGGGGGAAAAAAGGAATAAATAAATAGTGTTGATGGTACCACACCAGAAACAAGCCTTTGTACCCCTAAAAGCACAATTAAATGTTCCTTTTTTGTTTAAGAGTAGAAATCAAAGAGAAGCCAGTGGAAGAAAGTCCCTTTTCCTGCACATATACTATTTAAGTTATTACTCCCTCATAGAGAAAAGCTTTCATTAAGTCAGTAGTAATCCAAAAAGCTGCAAAGAGCTGAAGAGTGTTTTCACCCTTCCCTCTGTTTGTGATGTGGCCTTGAGAGCTGGAACAGCAAGAGATTTCATTATCCTATTGTGTCGCCACTGTGACTAGCAACGGAGTCACCAGGCAACACGCACCACAATCCCTGTGCTGGGTCTCCTTCTAAAGAGTCATAGTGTTTGCTTGGCACTTTTACAGCAACAGTTTCTGTACACAAGCACACATACATACACCAGCTCTCACACACTCCCCAAATCCCCCTCTTTCAGTCTCTAAATTAGTCCTAATCCTTCTGGGTTCGACCAAAGTCCTCCAAACAAACGTAATGGGCAATAATCAGCTCTGCAGCAGCCAGTGTATTGGCTTGTTTTCTCATGCTCAGATGACCAAACACAATGATACTGTTTTCTTAATAAAAGAGGAGGTTAATAATCTGATCTCCAGTCCCTGTGTGCCAGGAAAAAATCCCTTCCCTACTTCTCTTTATTTTTTTCATAATCCTTTTTGTGGAAATGTGTGTGTGTTTTAATGGTCCATAAAAACATACTGGCAAACCAATTTTTAAATTTGAATTTACTGTCTAAAGATCTTTCATTTAAACCGGAATGTTGGATTTTAAGCCTTGATGTTTTACTTTAAATGATCAGTTTGAGATCTGACTTCAGCAAGTTTTAACCTTGGAAATTTAATTAAATTGTGAGCAAGTGAACAGTTTAAATAAACTGCTCACTGGAAACGAGAGTTGGAGAATGCCAACGCTGTGTTGTATGAAAAGTCACAAGACTAAAAGAAATGATTTGCAAATGTAATATGCTGACACTTGAAAAGTCCTTTCTGTTTTCATACATGTTTCAATTTTTGCTCGGAATTCCATTTTTTGTCCATACACCTACTTTCTGTTTATGTCTATTTTTTTTGTGTGTCCTTGGGGGTCTTTACAAACACTGGAGCCTACAGCGGTGCCCCAGCCCCAACAATAAAAAGCTCATCAAATTCAGTCTGGCATGTGGTCCTGCCTTTTCGAATGGAGAAGGGAACAGCACCTGGTATCTCTTGTGCCTCCATTACGCACTGCCAAGATTGGAGAAGATTGCTCTGCCAGAACAATAAGTGGACATCCAGCAAAAGCGTCCATTACCCCCACAACCCATCTTCTTTCCTTTTCACCCACTGCTCACTTTCAACCACTTGCCAAATGTAATGCATGTGTGCTCATGGATTCTCCCTCCTCCAAGCAGAATAAGTCATCACAGGTCTTTATCTCTCTTATACGCTGCCTCGGTCTCATGGTTGGCTATTGGCTTTCCTTATCGTGGTTGAACAAACTGTTTGCTTCTATCCATTCCTCCATTTCTTCACCCTTTGTTTCTTAGTTCTAGTCTACAGCCAGATTTTCAGGTCTGCACCCAGGTGTTCCAGTGTCGTGCAAAATGGAATACAGTTGAGGAATTTAACAACAATTGTTGGAGCTTCCATTGAAAATACTTAAATGTGTTACTGGCGCAAATATTTTTGAACAAAAACAATGAATTTCTTCCACTTGCAGCAACCTTCACTCCTTTGGTCTACTCTCTCTTCTGTTTCCTTGCAAAAAAAAAAAAAAAGAAGTTTTTATATCAATTGTAAACTTTAATTTATGATTCAACAAAATAAACATGTTTGAAAAATGAAAGATAATACTTGGCCTGTCCCGAAGCTGTTGGTGCCCTACTGAACAATTTAGTTGAATATCCTTGTATTAATGCCTCAAAATAAACTGATTTAAAGCCAGCATTGACCATAAACTACACCTTAATGCATTTACAATTTCCCTTTTGGAAAGTGGGAGGGTTAAAATTTAAAACTGCAGCTACTCACCATGACTCACAGTGAGTAAAATTCTCTAACTTTTACTTTAGTATAGTATAGTAGTATTATAATATTGTATAGATTAGCATAGTATTTTTGTATTATTTATTTCACATTCAGTCAATCCTACACGTAGTAATAGGGCTGGGTATCATGGCCACTTCTACAAATCGATTCGATTTTGATTCATAAGGTTTTGAATCGATTAATCTTGATTTGATTTGATTCAATTCAATTAGATTTGATCTGCTCTTAAATTATGAAAATGGTTCAACTTCGTTGCAAAATACAATATCACTTTATTTTTTCTCTTCACTATAAACAACAGGTTTTAAGGAAAAACTTTTAATATAAACAGTTTAATATTGAAATACGGTCACACATTTCAAAAGTTTTAAATTAAAAGGAATTGCAGGTGACAGTTTAGTTGGATATATTAATTTTTAAGAAATTAATAATTTTCTTGATCACTAAGTGATGGAATAAGGTTGCAGGAGAAGAGGTAGGCTACATGTTGGTATGTTCAATAAAACTTTTTAAAACATATTATTTATACCTTAATAAAACAAAAAATACAACTACAACATTTAATCACTGTGGATTTCATTAACACGTTTCTTAAAGTTTAAAACAAAAGATATTGGTAACAAACTAAACGATTTTGTTAGAATGTGGTCTTTCACACATTTATACATGCTGTGGAGAACAGTTTCAGTCAGATGTTTACATACCGTTGTTTGGTTTGAGCGCTTCATTTTCGTTATCTCGTAGGAGCGCAAGTCATTGCAAACAAAAGTTTCCATGGTCTCTGTTATCTTTAAGTTCTGCTGTGAATCGGCTGATAATGTGAGTGATTCTTTAGTTTCTTTTAATTAGCTCCAGACAACTTGTTATTGAAATGTAAACATACGGCCAGCCAGAAGTGACAAAATATAGAAACGCACTTCAGACGCGCGCACAAGACGCCATGGGGAAGAATCGATCTCATGCCCTGTGAATTAATTTTCCCAAATTTAAATGAAATCGATTCAAGATCGATTAAATCGATTTTTTTACCCAGCCCTACGTAGTTCAGTGTTTATAAGATAACATGTTAAGACACTGTTTCTATGCTGGAAATACCACGTAGAGCTCAGCTATAGGGATGAGATAAGGGACGTGACATTTTCTGTTTAGCTGAAGTTAAACACAAAATGTCAAAGTTATTACAACTGGCCCTTTGAGGGCCACAATAGTGCTCATTTGACCCTAAGTGAAAATGAGTTTGAGACCCTTAGTGTAAATCCTTAAGCCTGGAACATACTTGTTCCGAAGCCAAACAGTCGATACGTGGTCACGTGGTTGTTCGGCATTCGTTTACTCACACACTTTTCATAGCCCCAGAGACACACCATGCCAAACTCTTTGGCAACCCCTCCCACTGCAGCGTATGTCATGGCATGGAGTTTCTTCCCGCTGGAGTCTGATGCAGAAGAAAAAAGTCAGAGACTCATCACTCACTCAACGTTATTATCCACAAATCTGTCATGGTTAAAGCTCCACAGGTTTTATCAGTCAGATTCCTCGGTGCAAAACGTCTGTTTTACCTACATTCATGAGTTTTTCACAGCTTACCTCTGTTTATAAATGTCTGCTTCCTTTGTACAACATTTGGCTCTGGAAGCGAGTCGTATTGTTTTTTTTTTTAAACGAGTTGTTGAAGTAAAATGTAGAGTCCGAGCGATTTCATTACAAACACAGACGCCCACGAACTTTACACCAATCACACATTAACGTTGTAGAGTGTGGGGGGTAAAAAGTTCTGGGTGTGCCAAAAAGAGCGGCTGAGTTGACGCTGCGAACACGGCTGACGTAATTTTTGTCATGAAAATGCGACAATCCGTGCCAACTTCAGCAGTTCGGAGGGAGTGTGAATTTGGGTTTAATCATCACAGCATAATTAATTAAATCAGAACTACCTGTCCAACCATCCATGCATCCATCCATTTCATCTTACCCTTTTTGTCCTGTTCAGGGTTATAGAGGGGCTGAAGCTTTTCTCAGCACTAATTAGGCTTGATATTTCACTAGATTACAGTGGCAAAGTACATGGTACAAACATATATGCATGGAAATTCCACAACAAAATGTCCAAAACAATTCACATCACAAACCTTTGATTGTAAGATGTAAAATTGCTTGCTGTATTCCAAAATCTACATGTATAAGAAACAATGCACTATTTGTTTACAACTGGTTTCAACCACCATATTATCTTAATCTGTTACAGTTGTTTAGGGCCCATACATGAAAAAATAAATAAATTAAGCAGATGTAGGCTTTTTTCTTAATCAAATGCATCATCCTAAACATACAAAAATACATGAACTATCTTTATCTGATGTCCACCCCTCTAACACTATCTCCTAACCCACTCACAAATACTTCTCTTTGCTCCATGTGTCAAGTCTTGAATATGTTGTTGCTAGGCAGAATGGTCGGTGAGCTGTTAAACATGACATGAGCTTGTTAGTTTTCTTAGCAGCCCTCAAGCTGTAATGAAGGGTGAAGCTGGTGTTCATGCAGAGGGTGAAATTATTATCAACCTGCTCTGTTCACAAATCAACCAAAGTAATCTTTGTAGCACTGCCTAACTGTGCTTGTCATTTTGGAGGAAATGCGAATGATGCATATACTTGTAAATACAGCATGTATAAATCTACATGGAGACTCCTCTTACTGTGCATGTCCCAGTGAATATGAACACGTACTACTTGGCTGTCCACCACACTGGGTAATTACATCAACACTAAAATGAAGCGGTGGCAATAATGTAGTGCAAATTGCAGCATAGTTGGTTTGCAGTGCTGCCACTAATGGCTTTGAGCAGCCTCTTCATTGCACAGTAAAGTTTAATGGCATTATTAAATAAGGTCAGATATATTTTATTGCATGCATGTAATGTAAAAGCAGATTTGTTTCCATAGGCCAAAAGATATAGTCTTTATAAATATATTAGTATTATCAACTGGTCTGTCAATGAAACAGCAGGATGGGAATTATGTCACAAATAGGTTCAAAGCAAACAATCAATATTCAGAACAGAGGGATACCAGAAAGTATTGACCCTGATTGTATAATGGGATATAAATGGTGACAGTACTTATCACCATATTGAAAAAATGATTAACAAAGAAATAAAAGAGCATTCTACAACAGCAAAGCAACATAACTGTTAGAACATTTCTGATGGAAAGCAAAATATTGGTTTTGTTGGATTTATGTGCAGCTGGACACAGCTTTAAACTGAGGACCAGAATGGTCATCAGTGTAGAAAAGATATGGAAAAACAGGATCATTTCAAAGGCCAGAGATTGGAAGATCTCATCAGCCAAAAGAACACCGAGTTCCAGTCAAAAAAGAGAAACTGCACAAAATCTCAAGAGATGATTCAATGCCTCATATGAGACACAAAGGTTCAGAGACGGTTCAGTCACTAGCACCCAATAATCAATGTGCTTTAGCTTGACAGCAGCAGATGAGTTTCAGGGGCGCATCACAGAAGATCCACACTGTCAATAAAACAACTGCTCTCTTCCTCATGAGTTCTGACATAGGTCAGTTGAGAGCAGTACATCAAAGGTTTGATTGCGATCGATTCTTTCAGATAGTGCTGAAGCTGAACATCCTTTGGCAGCAATCTTTTGCAACATTATCAAATGGAGGAAATTCTATTTTGGATGTAAGCTTAATCTAAAACTACAAAATCAGGGAGGAAGTGTTAAAATAATGCCAATGCAGCTGCTGTACGTGTAGTTACAACTAGGGATGCAAACAATAATCGACTTACAAATAATTGTTGAATAATGGTTTATTAAATTAAAATTCCTTCTATTTGATTAATTGAAAACATTCACTTAAACCTTATTTCAGTGTAGTTTGGCCACCATCCAGTAGAGGGCGGCGCTGCACTCAGCCTGGCCTTACTCAACCTCGGCAGCCTTGTTGAGCTGTGCAAAGTGCCGTCTCAATGTGGGTGACATCATAATTAAATCCGCAAATCTTATTTAGTTTTATTTGTGAAAAAACAATAATAGTGGACAACACCAAACTCCAAAGATAAGTACCAGAGGCTGTACCGGACCATCCAGCAGTATGACGCTAACATATAGGGTGACCAGATGTCCCCGGAAATGTCCCGATTTGAGCTTTCTATGAATGGGGGGGGGGGGGGGGGGGTGTTGGTTTT
>JARVJO010000165.1:6440701-6458048 GCA_031762555.1 Cynodonichthys magdalenae | reverse complement strand
CCCCCCCCCCCCCCCCCCCCCCCCCCCCCCCGGTGCGTGGAGACTGTTATTACGGCAGTCGAGTCCAAGCGCGAGGGTGAGCTTGTTGCGCAAAAGCTGTTAAGGCACAGACATCTTATAGTAGAGTCCTATAAACTAAAGCTACTGCTGACATTTCAGTGTGACCGCCATCTTGGATGGGTTCCACTTGCACGCCCAGCACATTTATTTGTACCGAGAAAGCTATTCGCCAATCCAAATAATCACAACTTTACTTGTAAAAAGTTAATCACATTGCACCAGTTAATGCACAAAGTATTGACATATTTGGTAATTCTGGAGCTGCCTAGAGTAAGGAAACCCATCTAATATGGGCATATCAAGAGTTTATTTATGTGAGTAAAAATACCAAGCAGTTCAATTAAACTAGAATGCAGGAAATGCCATGATCCACTTCATTCATAATTTTTTATCAAAAAATTACCAACTTCTAAAGGACATCTCAAACAAAATTTCTTATTTTTAAAAAGTAAATTTTCATTATGTTTCAGTTTGTTTTAATCTAACGTTTTAGATGGGGATTGTGATTACATTACGTCTATAACACATTGTCACCCATGTAAGAATATACATGTTCACATTCCAATGCTCACATTAGTTTACCCCCACACACATAGTTATTGTACTTGATTACTACTACTATTAGCTATTTTGTTTTATTACTCTTAGGAAATACTAACAACAGTGTAGAGACACATTCATGCTGTTTAAATATGAATATATATGGAAAAATTTGTGAAACAGTAACTATCCCCATTTCTTCATAACTATCTTCATAACTTTTAGCTTTTTTTTTGTCTCTGAGCTGGAAATGTCTCCAGATTTAGTTTCAGAAATCTGGTCACCCTACGCTAAAAACAAGAGAGCAGGACGACAGAGAATGGTAAGCTAACTGTAGCTAACGTTAGCTTCTTCTTGTTGAGTTTAACTCATGTGAAAGAACAAAAGCAAAACAAAAAAAGTTACAGATACTACAAATAATTAATGTGAAGTTATCTGTGTTACGTAACCCGGCCAGTGAACCAATCAAATGAACATACTGTAGCTGACATCAAAATATGCTGAGCAGCCCAGATAGAACCACAGGGAATATAAACAAACACAGTTCACTCATTTGTATTCCACCCCTCTTAGGGATATTTTATTATGTTTATAGTTTGTTCTTGAGTAAATCTTTAGCTTAAAGTGTTGGGGCACAACCACTATGGGGGGCACTGAAGCAAAGAAAATGAATGCTTAGACACTGCTGGCATAATGTACAAGTTTTTGATGGGGGTCCCACAGTAACGCAAACAAGTGAGGATTAAAGATGTCAGTTTTGCTCAACAAAACAAAATTTATTTATTTATTCCTTCATATTTTAAAAAGATTTTTCACAAAGTGACATTTTTTAAAACGCTGTTTAATTACAATGTTGAAATTTATCACACAATAAAAAAAAATGTTTTCAATTAAAATAATGACATTATGAGGGTGGTCTGTTGTTTTTCTATTTAAAAGAGGTTTTTGATTACTTTGTGGCAACATGTAACTTATTTCAGTTTACTTCTATTAGTTCAGTTGTTCAAAAAAGTTTGATGTGTGAAATAAACTGTGATGGAGCTTGAAAAGAAAACATTTGTGTGTGTCCGGGGTGAAGATTTTTTTATAAACCAAACTGGCAGAAACAGTTTTGGAATCATTGCTTTAAACAAATAATTTCTGTACAAAAGCCCTAAACCTTATTGGGGGAAAAATATTGTATCCTATGTATCAGAAACATAAAAAAAGCTAGCAGCTGAGCAGCCCTGTTTTCTTTTGTTGTTTCAGCGTCATCAAAATGCCTAAATTCTGTGCCGTGTACAGTTGTCGCAGCCGCTCTGATTGAGAGAAATATATAGCGATTTTTGTGTCTCGAAAGTAGTGTGTCACAACATAGTTAATTTTAAAAAAACTTACATAAAAAGATGTCAAAAGTGGATCAACAATCTAAGCTAAAAACAGGAGGTGCAGAAACGAACAATGCAACATTTTGCAGCAACCACTTTCTAACAGGTAAGGATCGTGTCGTGTAAGTCATTAAGACCCAGCCTGAAACCAAGTAACTGTAGCTTTGAGGCTTTTGAAAGCTTTCATCTGGCTTTTCATATAATACGAGGTCTGGAGCACCAGATAGTAGTTTATGTCGATCACCTCGACGCCAGGTAAATCCTCCATATCATATCCTAAATGTATGCATATTTTTTCGCAATATCTCTTCTGTGTTAGCCCGTTTATGGCATTAGCATACTCGCTGTGATTCATTTTGATGTGTTTTGAACTGGAGTAAATAACTACTTGCGCCCATCTGACATTCGTGCGTCATGTGGGTCACGTGACTGCAACCAAGCTATATTTTAATATATTTGACTGACCTTGACCAAAAATAATTAATAACTTTGTGTGAGAGTGTGTGTGTGCTGACAGTGCTTCCTGTCAGTAAGAGATTTGACTGTTGAGTAGTGTTTTTAGAGCTTCACAGAGTTACATGCTCAGCAGTTGGGAGACTTAAAGACGATAGCGGGGGTGGTAGTGAAGGAAAAGAGAGAGGGGGGTGGGTGCAAGTTACCTATCATTTGATGCTGCCTTTCTTGCATAATCCCTTGCTTTCAAATGAAGAGAAATTGCCGATGAAGCCTTGAAAAAGAACAATGGAAGAACAAAAGAGGAAAAAAAGAAGTCAAGAGAGGAGAGAATGTCCTCTTCTTTGGCGTATCAGTGTGAATTTCTGACAAGGCGAGCTTCTCCTTCACAAAGTTTGTTTTCTCATTCTGCATTTTGACTGGATCAGCATTCTAATGAAAGACCGCATTGCCTCAAAAGCTCAGTTTGAATCCCTCAATAACCAGTCAGCAATTGTCTCTTTTGTTAATATGCAACTTCTGCTGCACCTGTAGAAGAAACAAAAACTCATGGAATAAAAAGGGTGTTTTCAACTTCAAAGCCCCGAAAAAGAAAAAAATGTATATAAAATGTAGGATTGCATTTATTAAAAGAATGCATATCATCTGCTGCCTTTCATGTCAGACTGTACAGCTAAGATCATCTTATGTTGGGTTGAAGCTGTTTGGTCAAAATTCAAAGTAAAGGTATTTGAATTTTTTGTGTTATTACAAGATGTCATGCTCCAAGTATGTGTTGTGCATTATTCTCAGCTACAACCTCATCAAATCGTAACTCAATATCTATAAAAACGATCTGAGCTATTGCCATTGTTTGTAGTGACAAATGTTAAATAACCATAGTGACATAACTGAATTGGACTGAAAAAAACTAAATAAGTCGTACAAGTACATCCAATACCTTCCTAATGAAAAAAGTCGCACGAGGTAAGTTAATGAGTTATGTTTCATATCTCATAACAATATTATTTACACAAAATTTAGCTAACTTAATGCACATTTCATTAAAACAAAGTTTTTTTTCATGTCCTATCTATACTTTACTTATAAATGAAGTCCATCACAATATCCCATCTGAGTCCAGATATTGTCTCAAGGTGAACATAGCCAGGGTGAAAAAGTTTCTCTTAAGACATCCACACAGCCACTGTTTTTTACCTGCTGCTTCCATTTAATGCCCAGTTATTATTTGAGCTTTAAAATATATAATCCTCCATTGCAAAAGTCAGGTTTGGCAAAAGAGAGAACAAACAATGGGTCTCATGCTGCATTTTACTTATTTATTTTTTTTACTTTATCCAATGCAATGATGCACAACCAGTGCAACTTTTGTTAGCTTTTTTATATTTTCTATGTATATAGCATTTAAAGCTCATAGAACACGTTACGTTAATAAATGTTTACATAATAAACATCAGCGAAACTGTGGAGAGTCAGGTGTATATTAAAATAATCTGAAACATTTTACTGGAGACATAGAGAAATATACTGCTTTCTCTCTATAACTTGCAGCAGGGATTGCGGAATTCAAGTGGAGATGGAGTGTGGTTGAAAGGATTGCACAATCTGGAGGCGGAGCTTGATTTGCTTCCTAGTCCATCTCGTCCTGTATTTGAAAAGGAAATGAGAAAATTCAGCAATTTTGAACAATTGTTTAAGTTAAATTGAAAATGTGTTTTCAATACAAAATATTGCACAAATATGGCAATTTAATGTGTTTAATATTGTTTTTCTTTTAATTTTCCATGATGGAAGGGTAGGCCCAGCCTCTAGTGACCGCAGATCACTGCCTGTTACAACGAGCCTGGAAATGATTAGGACTTAGAATTTATATTGAACAACCCAACATTTTAGCATATCTGACAATTTTAATGAAATATAGTGAGTTTTTGTGTCTTTGGGCTCATTTAGTTGTGACAGTCATCTTGAATCAGGTGGATTGTAAAAGTTAATCAGTTATAATAAGTAAACATTTAATGAATCTTACTTATATTTAACAAGCCTGAAACGTTGCTAAGAAACGATGAGTGAAAACAAATGAATAAATATTTTGTCTCAAAGTTTTCAGTTCCCAATAAACTCTTCCTTCCTTTCGTACTTTATCCCCTGAGTTCTGAATGAGCCCCAGAATCCTTTGGATCAGGACCAGAATCATTCAGAGCAATGCAAAGTTCTCCAGGCTAACGTGGTTACAACCCATATCAATCTGGTAAACATTAACATCTCAAAACCTGCATAACTTCAAAACTGTTCCTCTCAGAGGGATAGAGTGAAGCAGCCTTGGGCTCTTTCGTATGTACAACTGCATGTGTGTGTGTGTGTGTGTGTGTGTGTCCGTGCATTTCAATTAGTAAGATGAAAGTATTTACCATTTTTAAATTACTTCTGTGAAAATGGGTGCTGTCCAGCTGGTGCTGGGTTTTTGTTGGTGCTTTGGCTCATTACACAATGAACAGCAGGAAACTCTGGCAAGTGTTTACGCTGGTAAATTAGTGAGCAACAATAGTAAGCCAAAATCTTCTCGATGTTTCAGGACAACTATTTACACAGCACGCAGCATGCATGAGCTTGAGCAGGAGCTGTGATGGTGCATATTTTGGGTGCTGCTTTATTAACAATGCAGAAATCATAAAAATTGTGAGCTGTGTAATTAAATGGGAATGTCTAAAACATCCTGATGTACTTGGTCAGCGATACACACAGGTGCTATAGAAGTGAAGCCTGCAAACCAAACTGAGTGCAACAACTAGAATCCTTGCATAAGGGCGGCTGTGGTGCAGTGGTTAGGGGAGTTGTTCAGGAACCAGAAGGTCATCGGTTCAATTCCCCTCTCCAGCTACCTCAGTTTTTGTGTCCATGGGCAAGACACTTCACCCAACTTGCCTACTGATGGTGGTCAGAGGGTCCGGTGGCACCGGTGCATGGCAGCCCTGCCTCCGTCAATGTGCCCCAGGGCAGCTGTGGCTGTAGCTAACTGCCATCAGTGTGTGAATGGGTGTTAAGCGCTTTGGGGTCCATGTGGACTTAATAAAGTGCTATATAAGTTCAAACCATTTTAACTTTAACAGTCTTAAACCATTAAAACTACACTATTTTGAAAATCTCATTCAAATTTTTTTTTCCAGACTTTCAATGTGATCCATGCTAAAAGTACTAAAAGAAACCTCTAACTTTGAATAGAATAACTTTGGAAACAACCAATATTACATCCGCATTTGCCACTCTACAACTCTACATCTCAATGTTCCTTTAACTCTGCAATAAACAGGTTGTCTTCAACTATACTCACTAAAAAAATTAGTTAACTCTTCAGAAGAAATTTCTGATGTGACATAGTTTGTTTACAAGCAGTCATGGGAATTTAAATGACTGAATATGCAAGGACTTGGTAATTTTTTAGCCAGATCCATTGACACATTAGACAGCACTTGACAGAATTTAATAGGAGTCACATCTTGGTTTGCATAAGGATGGGTGGTCGGATTAGGCCTCAGATGTAGGGTGTTTTACATTACCTTGGTGTTTGAACCAGTGGGTATACATGAAGGCACCCACTCACGTTGGTAAGGTTATTCTCCCCCAAAACAGGCCTCACAAAAAACGTCATAATTCATTACAGAATCCCACAAAATCTGTGCATGGTGTTCAATTACATACAGTATGTTGGACATTTTTAAACGCCCCTTGACAGTTGGCATTAGCCAGACTCCAAAGTTCACAATACTATAAAAAGGCTGTCATTAATACCATATCAGAGATTGCTGTCTCTGGATTAAGTGTCGTAATTGGGAGACACAGAATGACAACTAGTCACATTGTATCATGCTCAGTGATAAATCTTGGTTCTGCATCATCAAAGATGACAATCACATGTGCATGTGGAGCAAAGAGGTGGGATGACAAATACTGCCAGTGTTATAGAAAGATTTACCAGGGTTACTCTAAGCATACCCAGGGAGCCATATGGTAGGACTTCAGGTTATCTCTGGTTGTGATGCAAAGAACCCTATCTGCACAACACTACGTCAGCAAAATCCCACCTATGAGACAGCATCCTGGAACAGTCTTGTAACAAGACAGCACCTGTCCACACATTATACTGGTACCCGCTTACTAACTCGTAAATTGGAGGGATGTTTTGACTGCACCTCCCCTCTTACTCCTATTCTGAAAATCCAGACTTCTTTCCGGCATTAGTTCAATAAGTATCAGGGGTATCAGACGGTTGGAGAATTTATTTAAAGACATCTTTGTATTGTTTTTTATAGCAGGCACTGCAGCAGTTTGATGTAGAAAGGACACATTTTATTACATTCTTGCCAATTAGACATTTTATTAGTACTAATACCACACTAATAAATAATGACCTTTCTGCCTTGGAGAATGTTATATATTCTCACAATGGTAAGAAATCTTTTACTGTTTTTTATAAGGCACTGTTCTCCAATGCTCCGTTTGCTTCAGTGGCTGCAAAACAGGCCTAGGAAAGGGATATAAGTATTTTTATAAAACCTCAGGTTTGGTTGAATATTTGAAACAAAGTTGCAAAGATTTCAGTTTGAAATAGAAAAAATCAACTCCATTAAACATTTTACATTAGACACATATAACACCTGTTCTTAAAGATAAAATGGACTCCAAATTATCTCCACTTTGTTGATTATTTTCTTTATATGTGTTATTGTATAAATTAATTGAACTATTCATCTGATGTGGTTAAAGAGTTATAGTTATATTTTTATTATTACCTTAAAACACAACCGTAAATTTCTTCTTCTGGGCCTTCCAGACCCACTGATTAAGCCTGTGCACAAGCAGTTTTATATTATGTTGTCTTTTACTGCCAGAAAGAACATTCTGCTTTTTTGGATTAATAATTCTGCACCCTCAATCAGATCATGGCACATAATGATAAAGGAATGTATTCTAAATGAGTATATTGCAGCTTTGCTTAACTCTTCATTGGACACTTTTTATTTTACCTGGGACACTTACTTAAATTATATGGGGCCAGAGGTGACTTTTCAACTACTTCAAGGACTTTTGTTTTACTGACTAGATTATTATGTCTGAAACTCATTTGGATTTTGTTTTGGTAATGTTTGATTTCAACTACTAAAGCGTGTTTTAGTTTTGTACATTTGAAAATCTCAAAATAAATAAATACATAAAATATACTAGAACCCTTGGAGTACCTGCAATAGGATGAGGTTCATAGTGATCAGCTGTGGGATCTGCTTGGTGTCAACTGCAGTCCAGTGACAATCTGCCAAATCTTGAGGGCCATTTACAACAGCTGTATATTATATACAGACAGGGCCAACTTCCTACTGACATGCAGGGGTGCATCCTGTTGACATGGCAACGTGCCCTAGTTCAGCCTCCTGGTTTATCATCGGCACTGCAGCATACTGACCTTAAGAGCACAAAAGTGGTTCTATTAGCTTTCCAGATGTTGTGCTGTGGTTTAATATTGTAGCTGGGAATGATTTGAAAATTAAAACTTTTGATTCATTTATCTTCATTGCAAAACAGTCATGTGACCTTTCAACATATACAATTTTTTCTTCTCAGAAAATTAAAAAGCAGTTGCTCGGAATCTAAAAAACATAAAAATCCTTCACAATTTTGAAATACAGTGGAACCTTGATTTGCCTGCGTGCCTATGACCCCAACTCTTTTAAAGCTTATTATTACATAGCTTCAGTGATGACAGCTCTAAATATGCAATCACAATATTGACCTTGAAAACACTTCAGATATGTAAGTCAAAGATTGAATGGGCCTGAAGAAGAGAGACAAAAAAACACACACTGGTTATGAAAATCTTTATTAGGAAGCAAAATTGAGAATGAATCTGTCCTAATGACAGAAAACTATTTATTTTACAAAACTCTCTTACTCATAAGCCAAGTTGAATCTGTGAACTGAGCCTATGAATGTAATTAAAGATGAGCGTTAACTCTCAGCTGGAATATGTATTGTGTACCTGATATTAATGGGCAGACTGGGACAGAGCACAGAGCTGTCTGTCTGTGCAGAAATTCGGCTTGCCGCCCACAAAATCAAAGTTCCTATTCAAACCTCCTGGCAAGAACCCGAGACATGTAGGGATGAGGCAGGGCCCCGATAAGTGAAGATGGCATTCGTTTGAACATTTGCCCACTGCCTCCAACAGCTGAATTTAAACACTGGCTGAGAGAAATGACTCAAGTGGATCCACAAACAGAGACAACCAGCTCCACACCTGTTCCCTTCAATGAATTCATGGGTTTTTCAAATGAATGCAAATCAAAGTGACTATCTTTTCAACAAAATGATGTTATCAAAAGCTGGTGACAAAGGGAATCAGTAGAAATCAGGGTTTGTGGTTCTTTTGCTCAAAAGACAGGGTAAAAAAACATGGCTTTCCTTGGAGGCTTCTGCTTGCCAGAATTTGACCAAGATAATCTTATGTTGGGAAATATCAGAGTTGTAACTGTTGAATCTTTTAAAATAATGTCAGGAGCTGGGTACATGCAAAACCTGTGTAAATTCTGTGAATTGTACCCATTTTTATTTATTTATTTATTTATTTATTTATTTATTTATTTATTTATTTATTTATTTATTTATTTATTTATTTTGTTTTGCTTTCTAAAGTCTGCTGTGGCAGCTTTCTTGTATTAGGTTAACTCTAAAAGGTAAATTAAACAAATGTGTATTTTCTGATGTTTCATAAAAATCTTTCTATTGACTTATGAGATGAGGATTAGTACCTCCATATCTGAGGCAATGCTCATCAGTCAGAGAAGGGTGGACACTCTATTCAGGTTGGTTGTGAGGTTCTGCCTAGAGTAGAGGAGGTCTATTATCTTGGGAGTTTTGTTCATGAGTGATGGAAGAATGGAGCATGACTTTAGCATACAAATCAGTGCTGCTTCCATAGTATTGTGGACTCTGTACCGATCTTTTGTGGTGAAGATGAAGGTAAGCTGCAAAAGCTCTCTGTTTATTGGTCAGTTTACGTTCCTACCCTCACCTATAACACCAAACTACAGGTAGTGAGTGACTGAAAGAATGAGGTAGCTGGTCTCTCCCCCTTTGAGATAGGGTGAAATATTTAGTTATCCAGGAGAGACTTAGAGAAGAGCCGCTGCTCCTCCACATTGGATTTAGGGGGTTTGGGCATCTGGTAAGGATGCCTCCTGGATGCCTACCTAGGGAGGTGCTTCAGACATGTCTTCACTGGGTGGAAAGTCTGGGGATGAGCACACTGGAGAGACTATGTCTCTCGTTAGGCTTGGGAACACCTTGGAATTCTTCTAGAAGAGTTGGAGGACTTGGGTGAGGATAGATGTGTCTAGGTATCTCTACACGAGCTGCTGCCCCCACGATCCGACTCTGGAACAAGTGGTAGAGAATAGATGAATGGTTTATGAGACATTTTGCTAAAAGACAGAGTTGCTATCAAGTAGGCATTGATAACATTTTACACACGGATCTTGTAAAAACTGGTAATGTTCCAAATATGTTTTGCAGGTCAGTCTCAGCCACCACCAAACTAAAGTGTAAATCAATGTTTAAAACGAAAAAGATTATAACAATTTCCACATTTCCCAAATTCATTTGGTTGTAGTGGCCACATTGAATTGAGTGGGTATTTAGTTTATCTGTAGTAGATGTACGATCAATGATTACCTCCTGCAAGTTTCATAGAAATTTGTCCAACAGTACGTCTTTTTTTTTTTTTTGCTAGCAAACACCCAACCAAAATATTACCAGTAGTCTTATCAGTTGTAGATTAAACATGTCTTCTTTGTGCTGTACTTTTTCCCCCAATTGACTTCCTCTTTATTTCATTTTATTTCCTCTTTCCTTTTATTTCTTCTTTCTGGTTGCCAGAGATTTGGAAAAAGCAGTGGAAGCAAGAGTCTAATTGTCCTTTATGTGTGACTATTTCCTTTGTAAATATGGAGAAGTGGAGTGGAAACTGAACTCGGCAGCTGGTCGTTACAGAGAACTTGCACAAAGCTGGTGAATGCCTCTGGGAAACAGCCCAATCCTGAATTCACTCCTAGTTATGTATCTCTGCCATTCAAAGAAAAACAAAACTAAAAACACAGAACAGACAACATAAAAAATGCACTCAACAGAAACAGGATTGGTATTGTGTCATTTCTCTTTACAGCTTTTAACCTGTTGAACAAAACATTTACTTTTTTACCACTAAAATGACTTCTTTTGTCTGTTTCTATAGCTGTTTTTTTGTCTGAGCAAATCAGCTTCGTATGTTAATTACCGATATGAAGATAGCAAACAGCTTCTTTATAATGACCTCCCCTGGGCCACTACATGCTTATCATGTTGTAATGGGGTTAGACCCAGTCCTCTGTGGATTTCCACCCACCATCTATGAAAGCAAATAAGCATTATCAGAGTAAACACTAAACATTTGCATATTCATCTTTAAAAAAAAGCATAACCTAATATAATTTTGGTAAAGCAAGATGAAAGACAGAATTTTTTAACAGTTGGGGGTGTACAAAAAGACAGAATGAGTCCAGAAGAGATTGGGCCTCATGGAAGAACATTTTTGTATTCTTATCCTAAATTTCTCTTACTTTTGTTCGTATGACGGGTTCGTACAAACATGCCACGTCAGATTCAACAAATGCTTTTATCTGCAGGAAAAGTGTGGAGCAGCGTAAATGATGAATCCCACCTGTTCATATCAGGTGCTCCTGCACGAGGAGATTAGCATAATTACAGCCCCAAAAACACCACATAAGGCTATGCTTCCTGCCCCACATACGAGGAAGTGTTCGTTCATGAAAATGACAGCAAAAAGTTAAAAGAACTTTGAAGTCCTGCTGTCAGAGATCCAGAAAAGAAAATCTGTCATTTTTAGCAACGTCAGCTGTGGAAGCCGAGGGATGAAATGAAGACTGCTGTTAGTCTCCTGTGGGTCGTATACAGTCACAGAAATAAAAATCTAAATCATATTTATCTCTCTTCTGCTCTGGTTTTTCATTGGTCAAATATTTTTAAATGCAAGTGTAAACAACTGTGTTAAATAATTTTCATTTATTCAGAAGAATAGCCACACCGATTTGCCAGTCGCACACCGTCTCCCCTCTCCACCTCCGCACCCTTCGCTGTTGCAAGTGGCGTGTCATGGCGGTTAAAAAGAAAGCGTTTTAAAATATCTTCAAAATATGTCTGGGAATTTGGAGAAAATAGCATAGCTGATGTGCTGAATAAATCTCAACAAAATAAAATTTAATAAATAACTAATCTATAATAATCTATAAAGCTCATTATATACTGAGACCAATTAAACTTCAATTAATGCTTAATTTAAGTTTGTTTGTGGTTTGAGATCTTCATATTAATATTGTAGTGCTATACAACAGCTTTAGTAGCCAATTTATTTCAATTTAAACAATTTATTTCGTTAGTCTATTTTTACATTTAAAATTATAATTTTAATTCACACAGAAAAGCGTATTGTCAACATAATTATGGAGTGTGATTTATTTTCAGTTCGAAATATCTTCAAAGTGACGAAATATAAAGTTTGTAGTGAAGAAAATCCGTCTGGATAACAGCAGACTGACTACATATAAAATATACGACAGGTCTGGACCACACGTGAATTTTGTTTGTATCTGAAAAAAATCTTACAATACAAGAAAATTGGTGAATGCCACAAGTTCTCCTAAATCACTCGTACGCACAACTTAAGAACAAATTTGTTCGTACAAACGGTTCTTGCATGAGGCCCAAAGTCTCACAAATTATTCTTATTCCACACATGTAACAAGACAGACAAACCTCTGCTTATAAAGTGATAGTTTAGATATTTTTGAAGCGGGGATCTGTGGAAAAGTTAAATTTATTATTGATGCTCTGATGGATATACACATAATCTTATAAGATATCCTGCCTCCTTGTGTGGTGTGTTAAGAGAAGTGATCTAGTTGGCTTAGAAGGATGTTGGGATCACTCCGATCTTAAATTGGAATTTTCGACATTTTGGATCGTCTTGGCCCGATATTCAAGCATGCGTGGTGTTCCTCGATGACAAACGAACTTGTTGAATGTGACATATAGCCAATCAGAGAGCAAGGTAATGACAACACAGAGGAGAATTCAAAATTCAGAACACAAAACAACTGCCATAAAATACCAAAAAGTCTGGTGGATCTTGGAGACATCTTTTTATGTTTTTTTTTCTTTCTCTGTTAAATATATTCCACAAACTATCGCCATTGCTTCTTCCTCATCTGCCATGTTTGTTTACTTTGAACTCATGTTTGATCTTGACAGGTCTCGCAAGACTTTCCATCGGACATCTGAATGTTGGTGAGTGAAATCTGTCCGTGTGTAGTGGGTTGTTTTTGCTGTGTGTCTGTACACTACACACTGTAAAACCAAATCTGTGTATGAGTTTTTATCATCAATTTTAAACTCTTCCGGTGTGAACCAGGCATTACCTGTTACAGCGTTTGAAACTTCAGTTTTAAAGGTGTTTAATTTTGTCAAAATTGACAAACTACCAGCTAATCTGAGGGAGATTAAGAAAGTGGTTCGCTGCAGTTAAAAAAAGCAAGGAAAACATTAGCAATTTCCAATTTGTATTACATATCTTTACATTACCATTGTTACACTAATTTCAATCAACATTTTATTAAGTGGAACTGGGCCAGTTTCACAACTGACATTTTTTTTTTTTTTTAAGAACACCACAAAACAGCATTGATACATCACTGCACACTAGTTAGTTTTTTTGTTTTCTTTTTTTACAGCAGCTTCTCAAAAACCCTGAGAACCCCAGCACAGTTACCCAGAAAACAGATGATAATTTAAGCTTCCAACAACAGATGTTTTTAAAAAAACGCTTACAAACAGACTTTACATGTGAAGCTTTTACAATACTGACTCTCATTAATAAATACCAGTATGACAACACTGAACCTTTGCAAACTCTGCATGCAAACACAGCTTTTCTTTATTGGTGCATCAGACAGCCTTCACTGAACTATAGACCATTCATAAAGTGGTGATATTGAGGCATTGTAAATAAAGTAAAATTATTATAATTGAATTGAATTGAAGAACTAGAAAAAAGGACTCTTACCATACATTAAGAAATTTAACTTAACGTCTGCAAAAAGTCATTTTCAAACTGTTTAAAGCCTCATTTCTTCTTTGATTTCTGTTTGCCAGTCTTATTAGTTATTTCACAGAATAACACTCAGGTGTGTCGTTATCATGGTGACAGTAATGAACCACTGGCAGCAGCTTTTATTCTTGGGTCTTTTAACACTTTTACACAGTTGAAACATCAAAACATATTCATTCTGTCAGCCTAGATTGTGTCAAACTCAAGCCCGTGGGCCAATGTGGCCTGCAAGAGTTTCAAAGATGTCTAAAAATAAGCGTATGCTGCTTTAAAGCCAGTGTTGACAATAAACTACATCTCCCATATTGCATGTTGATTATTTTACCTTTAATGACAGCATCCCACCAATAGATGGAGGTGCAAAGGATTCAAAGATAGCTGGCAGAGGGTGACATTTGACATACAAAATGTTCATCACTGTTTTTTCTCTGGCTACTTTTGCTGCCGTATTGGGGAATTGAAATTTCCCACTTTTTAGTAATTCCCATTTACAAGTAGTAAATTTAAACTGGAATGTCCATCCAGTGGGAATTCACTGTCAGAAAATAGGAGTGTTCAGAAATCAAGACAGCAGCTACTCAACACAACTCAGCAGCATTGGAAACTCTCTTACTTTTACTTTTAATAATATTTCTGTTTAATTTATTTCACATTTTGTAGTACTTTTCAGTGTTTATAAAAGTACATTGTAAACACTAGTTCTATGCAGGAAATACCACGTAGAGCTCAGTTATTCTTTGTAAGTGTTGCTCAGCCTTTGCAATGAGACAAGGCTTCATATTTAGTTGAGCTTAAACACAAAACAATTTGCTCTATGAGGTCCACAAAAATTCTCATGTGACCCTCAGGGAAAATGAGTTCACCAGCCCTGGCTTAGATTATTACAAAATAAAATCTCAAACTAAAATTAAATTAATAGAAACAAGAAATCCAATGGATGCTGGGATTTCTGGCAGTAGTTTCAGTTGTACTCTTAAAATTTTCTTCATAAATATTATTTTTTTATTTATTATATTTTTTGTTTCGTTTGGTTTCTTCAGAATGTTTAATACCACTGTATCTATTTACACACAAATACCTTCAGAGGCTTTCACATCCACCTGCCTGCTCTTTATGCATTCCAATCGACCTGTTTGCTCTTCTCTTTGTCCTTTCTACATGGAGAAAGCTATCTTGACAGTAGCAGATAAGCATCGGCCAGATGCTCTGTAACACAAGAAAGAAACAAGAGACGGGGAGTTGTTGTGGCACAGTCTTCCCTTGCAGCCGTGTCTTGTTTGTACACTGGGGATGTGGCAGGAGCTCATGTTTCACCAGCTCCTGTCACGTAGCTGCACCCGCTACACTGTCTACCGTTGTCATCTCTGCATACCCAGTTGTTGAGAACAGCCTGCAGTGTGTTGTTGGACTGCTCTGCATCTTTCAGGTGGTGCCACAAACATGAAGCAAAGGGTAGATAAATCAGGCTGGAGGAGTCAGGTGTAGGATCTGCCTTTCCCAGCTTGTTTCATGCAACATTCTTTGTCTTGGGCCTTTTTATTCTCCCAGCCTCTCAGGTGATGCAACTTGATGCCAGCCTGATGTGTATTGCAATCATCATTACACCTCTGTTGTCCTTGTTTTAAGCCCACATAGAAGATCATCTGCCTTAGTTTATCTTCCAGTCCCTCATAAGTTCTCTCACAGAAGGCTTCTTCTGTAAAAAGATAAGCCAACTTATGAATGTCCAAAGGTCAAATTTCTGAATTTGAACTATTTACAAGTTGCAGAAAATGTAGTCCAGTTAGGCTGTAATTGCATTTAGGTACCTGTGATTGCTGCAGCTGTGTCAAGAGTAATTTGCTGGGAAAGAACAGAAATCTTCCCCTGGAGGCAGAATAGTGGGGTAAAAATGGATGGGTAACATTAAAATCTCTTGTGAAAAGACAAAGGTACTGTTGCAGGATTCAATTTTAGAAGTGATGTCTCTGACAAGCAATGCAGAAACACTTCAGTGGTGAGAACGTGAGCTGGTAAACCAGGCACAAGTGGCACGTTAATCAACGTACCCGAAAAAAAAATCAGGAAAAACTAAAATAAAGATAAAACAAATCCCATTCGTGACACATTAAATTTCTCTGTGCAAACAGAAAAACAGAAGCATTTTGCAACTCTCAGACAACTCAATTCTCAAAGTCATTTTTCTCAAACTCTTTAAGTGGTGGTGGTGGGGGGGTGCTTTTCCCATTGCAATCAAACCCCTCCCCCAGCCTTACCCTCCTCCCTGAAGTCTGAATGGCTGATTAGTTGACCATGTTGCAAGGAGCGGAGGAGTGGATGCAGATGCGACTAATTCCAGTGGTTCACGAAATGCTGATTGCGTGGCACAAAGTGCTAACAGCTAATCAATACAACCAGCATCACTAGCCCCTTGCATCTATATTTGAGGGCTTAGCACCTGTGACTGCAGCTTTGTGCTAATTTCAGCTTGATTACCATCAAAGCTCATCTGTTTCCTTACACTGAAAAACTCCACAATTAGGTACAAGACTTGGGTTGCCATTTAATCAGTGTAAACAAATGCAGTGTTTTCACTTGACAAATGTAGTTAGGTAAATAATATATCATACTGCATATGGAGCGTAGGCACCAATAATACATAGGCAGGGTTTTATTTCATAATTACGAAACTTTCTAATCATGAAAAAACACCTGAAACTTGTAGGCAACCACACTAAATGTGTGATTTCCTTTTGTGCTCATTTTCATACAAGCTTATGATTACAATAAATAGCTTGCTATCAACTAAATAATGCTTTGAGTTTGGCAAAGGGATATCATTTGCATTGCAAAATGAGTAACTCTGTATCACGCGAGCAGCCCTATATTCATGTACTGTGTAACTGTCACATGCTGCCTGTGCAAAGAAAACGCTTGGGGCTGTTATTTCACAGCCTTTGTTTTTTTTTTCTTTCTTTTGAAGCAGAAGATGGGCCGTAGAATGACTATTAATGCAGAACCTATTTTTTCCAAATCAAAAGAAACACCCAAACCAATGTAATGACAACTTTTTGCCTCTGGTTGTTCTCATTCACCCATCACAAGAAAGGAAGTCAAGAAGGCACAACTGTACAGTAGAGTTTTGCATGGAGTCAACATGCAAATGTTTCATCATGTTTTATAGAACTAAACTACTAAAATGGTAAAAAATCTTATTTACAGAAAATTAATAATCATTACGATTGTCACACATCAGGAATCCACAGGGTTTTGTTGCTATGATTAAGTTGTGTTGATGAAGGCTCTCAGTTATCCAGGTCATGATCAATCCAAAGAAAGTTAAAAGGGGTTATTGAGCAAAATTGACATTTTTGAGCTTTAAATAATGTAATGTCATTCCCCCTGGTTCTACATAGATCTATAGTAAAACGGTAGAATCTGTATTATTCTAAACCAAGGTCACATGACATGGACTTATCCCTTGAGCTTCTGAATTCCACCAAGTCTTTCGTGCCTCTTTGCTAATGGTCACCTGTCGTGGGAGTTTTATGGTTCAACCACCGATGGTTACCTTCTATAGCCTGAGTTCTTATTATTAATGTGTGGAAATATCATAAGCAAGCATCACAATGATAATAATTTGCTGTACCTCAGGCAAGGTAGAAAAATATAGCTCTTCAATTTTACCCCAAAGAAATATGAGCGAAAGACATCTTAGTCACTGTTGGTTGTATAATATATA
>JARVJO010000165.1:6420445-6431928 GCA_031762555.1 Cynodonichthys magdalenae | reverse complement strand
TCCATATGTGCTCTTGGCACCAGGACACCCTAGGCTGCAGTTCAATGATCGACTTTGTTGTCGTTTCATCTGATCTGGCTCAACACGGAAACGCTCCTGATTAAAATTGAAAATTACACATCAATAACTATTAAATAATTATTTGGATTATCATAAAACATATATACATATATTTTTTTGAAACATTTTATGACATTTTTCTTAAGTTTTTTTTATTTTTTATTTTTTTGTGTGCCAAAAATAGTGGTGGGGCGGCGCCCTAGTGCCCCCTATGGACCAGCCGCCACTGGTTATCATGAAAAGAGTCTTGCTTTGACTCATTCATGCATGTTTGAGAAATCCTGTGCTGTCCTGAGGTAGCCTAGCCTGGTAAAAACCAGCCCCTTGTCCTTCACATTGCTTCGTACAGAGGCTCTGGACTCTCGGTTATTGAGAAGCAATTGTTTGCTGGAGGCGTGGCCTCTGTTGAAGTTTAAAATTATTGGATTGGTAGGCCGCCACGTATGTGTGCACCTGCGCCTACTCCTCTTTGAAGGCGGCTAAGCTAAGAAGCTAACCGGAAATTACGTGCGCTGTGAACCATATACATCAATAGACGCCCTATTGGAAGCTGAACGGCATAACCATGTTGCCGCCATATTGGAGGTGGCAGAGAGGAGAAAACAAAATGCCTCGTAGTTGTGCGGCTTGGAATTGTTCTAACCGTTTAGATGTCCAAACAAATTCAGCTGGAATTACCTTTCACGTGTAAGGCATAACATTTTTTCTAGATTGTATTTGAGTCATAAGTCATAATATTCCCTTAATAGAGTCAAGATCTGTTTCAAGATCTGTTGTGAGCAGCTCGATAGAACAGCAGCCATTGTTTATTGCCTGTACAGATAACGTGAGCTAACATATTTATAATTTAATTCCTAAACATTTTATAACAGTTAACTTCACAACATTCCTCATTTTAACGCAAACGCAAGACTTCGTTTTTTAGGAATTCTTATTATAATGGATGGCTGTTCTGGAAAATGTAATTTCTCTTTGGGGATTAATAAAGTATTATTATTATTATTAATTTATTTTATTTTTAATTTAACAATTGAGTTAATATATCCAGTCAGAATGGAACAGTTAAAAGTTTAAAATTGTAAAAAGATCTTCCGATACCATTATCAACTGTATCCCTTGTTCAGAAGATAAAATAATGAATAAATGAATAAGGTCAGTCAAATATTTGTTAGATTGTTGTTGCTGTGTGTTTAGCTTTTGTTCTTCTGTATAGGTTTCCGATATTCATGCATTTCAATTTATATAATAATACCTTTACAGCTTATGAAACGTAAATCAATAAAGTTGTATTTTGCGGTCATGTAAGACGTTTTAATATATTGTTTTTGGTACCTGTTTTTCTCAAATACTGTGTGTGCGCGAGCGTGTGTGTTTGAATAAAAGAAGGTGCGGTATTAATGTAAATCTGCGTTAAAATGGGCTTTATGAAGCAATGTCCATTTATTTGTAGTAGTTCACAGCACAGCAGTGCCACCTCCAATATGGCGGACGCACAGGCACGTCACAGCAGCTGACTGACACAGTCAACGGGGATTCTACATATTCATTTCTATGCTGTAAACAACCCTACTGAGAGGAGAGAAATACAGAGCTGAATGAGATGGTTGAAAATGATGGTGCAGGTTTTGTCAGACAAATTTAATTTAATTTGGAAGCCTTATCAACACAAACTGGCTTCATTCGCTTCCTCCACAACCATTGCTAAACTACAAGCAGACACTGCACAGAAAATCGACGTTGTCGTTCAAAACTCCTTCTTCTGTTTGCTAATTGGCCTAGGTAAAAATTCTATCGAGGAAATCCTTGTCAATGGGAGAAATCCCAGACGGAGCCGTGAAGGGAACCACCTTTTGGTAATATCTCCTCCGCTGGGCTGGGTCTCTGAACCAAGCTTCCTCATCACAGAGCTCCCCTCCCCACACCCCGGCCCGCCCCGCGACTCCTGCAGGCTCTTGGCAGCAACAACTAGCAAACATTCGTCGAAAACTGTGCTGAGCTCAAATACTAACCACTTCTCCCTCCAGTCATTTTCAGATTAAAAATACCTTTGAGGAAATGTATAATCAGATGCCAAGTAAACTACGCTGAGCTTCCGCACCCCTGAGCTGAAACGTCCTCTCTGTAATCGCTCTGATTCTTTAGAAAACATGCTTTCCGGTCCGACAATAAGGTTCATATGTATCCTGAGATGCAATTTTCCCAAACAGATATTGTATAAAGTTGCTTCTTTTTAAATGATTATTACAACAATGTCTGCTCCAGGCTGCAAACAGAGTCCTGTAGAGAAGCGGCTGTGATGACACTGAAACAGGTGTGACAGAAGCGGAAGGAGGTTTTTAAAGAGACAGAGAAACATATAAAATTGCCCCTTTAACATCTTTTTTATCATAATATCACAGAAACAGTCAAAGGTTTAACTTTCCTGATTTTTAGTTTTTTAGAAGCTGAGTAAAAAATGGTGAAATGGATAGTGCTTTTGTTAGAATTGTGTTTTAGGCATTTATATTCAAGCATTAATTTTTTAAATACCTTTGTTGACACAAAAGGTTAGATAACAATGCGTTAAGAAGAACAGAATACCAGTTTCCAAATTAGTACTTTGTTTTCTCCTGAATGTTGCTCACAAGCTGAGTTCATCAGCGTTCTCATAAGGCATCCAGCTGTACTAGTTCAGAGCTGGTGGGTCGGAGACTTCCTGTGGCTGAGACTTCCTGGATGTTTTACTGTTTGCCTCCAAATTTTATTGAAATCAAATGGATCTAAATCTGTTCATTAGAGGAGCCATTTTCTGTTCATGCTGTGGAAAAGTCCTTTACGTTTTACACAGACTGTTTTAATGGTTGAACAACAACTCCTTTGCATGCTAGTTACAGTAATATCTGTTCTTTAGTTATACAATGACTTGTATTTTTGGTATTACTCTATACCATACACATTGGATTCCAAACCTGCATTACTTAGAATTCTATGCATTTTATGTAGTGTATGTATGTTTTAAAGCTTTAACATGAAAACAAATACAAAATGCACTAAAATAACATATTTAGTCATACGGTACTCTGAGGTCATATCAGTAATGTAATGTTGTACTGCCTTAATTTGTTATACTAGGTGAGATTGTTACATAAACTCAAGTTCAAGGGCAAAAACATAGCTCCTAAACCACTTAGGTTTCAACTGTGTATGCTAACAAAACAAGGACTTATAGGCATCTGCTAACAAATACACATCCCTAAATGCCAGCTTTAACTCAGCAGTTTGCCAGTTGTTAGTTGTTCAGCTTTAGTATTGGCGTATTATCAAAGTAAAGATTTCCATGGATTAATTTTGCTTCCTTGAGTAAATTGTCTGTTCCATGCATGAACTGCAAAACTGGTGGGATTAAAAGGGTACAAAAAATCCCAACCTTTAGGGGCCACATTTAGAATGATAAATAAATAGGCTACTGGTGCCCATAGCAACATACCATTCTAAAAAGCCATAGTTCATTAACATAGCTTAATAAAAGCAACATTTCTTAAAGAAATATAAATACTAAAGGTGTCAGGTGCCATGAATAAACTTTAAAATGTCTTTGTGTGCCCCTCCCTCATTACTAAAACCACTTCAGTTGACAATGAAATCATTGACAAATTAAAACAAATCTTTTCATCTACTGTTACTGTTTTATTGATTGTGCTCCAAAAAAATACTGCCATGGTGTTGTAGAGAGACACCTGTGTATTTATTAGAAATAGCTCAGTGTACCAAGTGTTGTCCCTCACTAATTCTTTGGATATCAGTAATTTCAACAGAAAATCTCATAACACCACAGAAATGGACAAGAGTCATTAATTATGATTTTATCCTCGCCACAACGTAAACAAGGTTTTAATAAATCTAACTAAAAGAAAAATATGACAACAACTGATTAGGGTAGATTACACACTTTATTTAAGACAAGTGATTAACTTGAAAGTAAAGGGTCAACAATTAAATTGAACTTATTTTTAAGCAAGCAGGACAAAATCACTTCAATGATTGTGTATGTGTTTACAATATGTGTGTGTGTGTGTTTACACCATGGATGTTTATTTAGTAAATGATTATTTATGTGCATCTGTAGTGAGGAGAGAAAAGTAAGCGATATAAAGGTAAGTAGGAGAAGGGTTTTTAGAGTGGGAGAGTAAAGATTACTAAAGTTATGTCTTACTTAATTCAGTGAGCGCTTAGGCCAGTCAGAGGTAGGGGCCCAGACAGAGAAATGGGCAGCCCATCCTTACCGTGTTTATGCAGATGGAGAGGGGACCAGCAGAGAAAGTGAGCTTTGGATGGCAATTCCAACCTGATGGCCAGTCGGTGTGGAAGCTCTCATCTGCAGTCAACTCTTCAACATGGTGTAGTTTACAGAGTGGCTGATCAAAGTAGAAACGAGTTATCAGGCTCTCTGATGGAGGTCCGCATTCTCAGCAAGGCAAGTCAGTGGTTTATGGCGGCCCCAGAACAATTCCAAAAATGAAAAATTTGTAATTCCAGAAAAATCCTTTTTCTTGTGGAAATCAGCTTAGAAGCAGTGATCAGAAAGCTGGACAGACTGACTGTCTTCCAGCGCAGCGAAAAAGCAAGAGTAGGACTGCAGTTCGGACTGAGAGACCAAACTTTAGCCAGTGAAAAAAGATAAGAAATTAAAAACATTAATTTATGTCAGGTTTGTGTGGGCTGTGAGAACTTTGTGAGAACACTGTGAGAACAGGAAAAACTGCATCCTAGAGTAACCTTGGTTTCTTCCCACTTCTGAATAACACACTAACATACTTCACTAATTCACTAACAGAACAATTATACTCAAATTGTAAATATGAACAAAGCAACACAACTGTTAGCCTAACAAGCCCTAAAACGTGAATTACTAATTAAATCAAACACTAGAACTAAATAATTCTTGTCCTAATGCAAATTACAAAGTATAATTATAAATTTATAAGCATTAATTTGAGAAACAATTAAACAAACATAATTTGAGTTAAACAAATAAAAGAAAATATTTTGGAGCATATAAAATGGACATCAACAACACTACATTTGAAGTGAAAGTTTTTTTTCTTTTTTTTTATAAGGAACAGGTGAGAAAGGAAGTCCTTGGGAAAATCTGCACAAATAGTGAGGGGCAGAAAGGGAAAATGTTTAGTCTATGATTTTGAGTTTTTAGACTTGGGAAGAAACTTTTCTTTTAGGGGAACCACTTTATTTTTTGGGCTGCAGGGGAGGTTAAGGAAGGTCAACCACAGGGTCAGCTTCAATGAGAGGTAAGAGGTTTCCCATACAGTGTGCATCCTCAACTGGTGTCTGGACTTTAGGTTCAAAGTTCTCTTCCATTGCTCCAACTGCCAGCTTTAATCTTTGCAGCAGAAGTCCACTGCTCTGGTCAAAGTTGAAGTGGTCTCAACAAAGTCACACTTTGACCCCATAAATCTCTCTTACCTACAAAACAAATGCTAGGTGGAACATAAATTTGCTAAGTTACAAGCATTCCAGTGGTTAATGCATCAGACAAGGACAAACATGTTCTACATTCAGTGCTGCCATGGTGATTACTGTATAATTTGTTCTGTGGTTGACAAAGAGCATAAAAACACTGAACAGGTTGATGTATGTACAAGCACACAGATCTTCAGCAGTCATCCTGCACAACAGACAAAAGCAGTTAATTAAACAATGGTAACTAAACATGTTTTTTGTTGGTAGATTAATCATTGTGTATTAAAAAAATGTGAGGTGTAATACTATATTTTTGTGGAAGTGTGTGATCACCTGGTCGGTCCGATCAATGTTAAACATGTTCCACTGTCTGTAACATCCACAGAAATGAAGTGGAACTTTGCTGTGAGTTCTGTTTTACACAGCTTTTATATCTTCCTGCTTAACATTTTGACAGTACATTTGTCATAATATGACAACATTAACTGTGACAGCCCCACTGCTCACGATGCCAATGGTTTTTGCTTGCACATTATCTAGAACACCTAAAGCACTGATTAATATGTATAACCCCCTAACCCTTCATACAGGGGGAGATGCTCTCTTGAGCAGAACCAGCACAGTTACAGTGCCGTGAAGAGAGCACGGTTATGAAACGCCACAATGAATTTCAGCATTATGTTGAGACACTAATGTTGCCAGGCTCTGTGAGATTTATAACATAATGAAAAAAAGTGGTCCTCTCTACAGCCTGTCTCACTTAGCCCCCACATTTGTTTCCCATAATGCTGGGCCACAGGGAGTCAAGTGCTCTGAATGGTCCTCTCCCTTGGATATAATGTGTGCCCCACGCTGTTGTCAGAATGACTTAGCCGCTACCTGGTGTGAGGTGCCAAACGTCACTTGGGCTTTTTCACAACAAAGTGAGACGACTGGCTCAGGAAGCTGCCTCCCAGAGAAACATCCCACTGCTGAAAGACAAGGCTTTTCAAAACCGATGCTTACCATTTCTTGTCTGTGAAAGAACACAAATCCATGAACCCAATTCATCTGTCCACCCATGCATCTGTTTTTACGTCCCCATCCTTCTTCGTCTTCCTGTCAGAAGCGCTCTCGTGTGCACATGTTTCGCTCAATATAACTCAGAGCCCAAGCTCACTTAAGCCATGCAACATCCTGACTGATGGCTCCCCCAGCAGCACTCTAAATGACTGTGCCCATAACCATTAGAAAATATGGAACATGAGCACTTTGCAAGCATTTAGAAACATACACTACAGATTAATCCTTTCCCCTCATTGACACGAGCTGCTGGGTTACATTGGCACAAGGGACAAGTGAGCGCTGAGGAGTCCAATAAAACAGCAAATTCTCTTGAGAGAACCAAATGCGGATGGGCTATCTGCCATTGCTGGAGCTCGGTGATGTACTGGGTCATTAGGACTCAGCAATACTAAATGGCTGCAAGGAGGCCGATGGTCTGTTACCAACACAACCTTTACAATCTGGTGTATTTCTTGGGATGAATCTATGAGCTGGACTCAATCGTAATCAAGTCAGAAACATGTAGGCAAAAAGGAGGGAGAATTGTAACTCTATATCTATATGGGTGCTCAGTGAGCTAATTGGAGAGGGCAAAATGACATCAATTCAAATTAATTTACAGAACGCTTTACAGCTTTTAGTGCATCTCATTATGCAATGTGATTACCTGTTTGAGCGAAACAGGAGCTCCAGTCAAGGATGGTATTTGTAAATATGTTATTTTTTTCTTCCTGCTCATACTGCAAAAAAAAAAAAAACAAAGGAAAAAAAAAGAAACGAATTGTTTTAAGTTTTAAGCATGGACCACTGCCTAACAAGGAGCTTGGGGGAATAACATGTTAAGTGGAGTTGTGAGCTAGAGTCGGGTGCTGTTGTGTTGTTTATTGCCCAGAAACAACCAGGCGCAGACTGTTTGCTGTAGCCTCCACATGAAAGCCTGGCCCTATTTCAAAGTTTCCTAAGAGAGCACAGTCTGCAAAACACCTGTGAGATAACACTTAGAGAGGATTAAACTGCCATTTGATTCCCGCTCTCCCTTTCTGCTTCTATATCTCTTTGCCTCACTCTCTCTTTTCATGTGTTGAGTCTCAAGTAAAAACTGCGATCATGGCATTCCTGCTGCTCCAAAGGCCAGCCCGCTGATATCATTCAGAAGTGAGCCCCTCGGATTTGTTTATTTAATCCAATATTTATGCTCTGCGTATGTTTGGCGAATGCAAAACAGCTCGTGTTTCACTCCGTTCCCCAGATAAAAAGAGGGGAAAAAAATACCAATGGCTCAAAAAGAACATAGGAATGAGAAAATAAGAGTATAGGGAGATAATTTTTGTAAATGATGTTTACAGCTCAAAAAAAAGAAAAAAGAAAGAAAGCTGGAGTCAGCCATGAGGGGAGTTATCACATGGGCTTACTGAACATTTCCGCTCATCATTTGTTGACAAAAAAATGCACACGTCTGTCCAAAACTTAGTCGAATTGGAACAAAAGTGTGGAAATGATACAAACAATTTTTAAAATCCTAGCATTGGTAAATATTGGACTTTTTTATATTAAGACACACAAGAATGTGACTTCAGTTTCACCAGAGTCAACCCAGACAGAACTTCTTACATCTTTGAACTGGGAGTATATACAGCCCTAGCAGTCAATATAAGGGTGTTGCTGTAGCCCCTCTAGGAAAACATCTTAGATACTCTCGGCTCCTTTGATCTCCTCTGATCTCCTCCAGGGGAGCTATGTTGTCTGTCTACTCATGGCATATTCAAGCCAAGCCATGACTTCTCCCAGACGGGAGTATTGGGAACTTTTCCACTCCTCTCTGCACGTCCAGATAAAATCGGTCAAAGGCCTCATCTGCTGCTGATCTCCCTGAGCCCACGCCTTTAGGACCTCTGTGGTCACGATGGCTTGTGGGATGCCTTATATGGCTCCAGAGAGGACAGTAATGCCCTGTTGGTGATTTACCAACTAAACATTGCAGTTTGTTTGATGTAACTTAGATCTTACGCCAAACTGTGGAAAACATGTTACTGTAAAGTCATGCTCCACTTCCTTAAGTAATCATAAAATGTAATTCCATCTAGTTTTGGGATAATTGGCTTTTTATTGCCTTCAAGCTTCAATAAACATCGTCTTATCACACAGCAACATGTACTTGACAAGTAAAATCGAAATATAAAGTACACATGTAATAAAACATGCTGACTACAGTTTATTACACTAACTAAATGGAATAATGTAGTTTAAATTTAATTTAAAATAATTTCTGTCAGGATCTTCATTCCCGCCTGTGGTTTAATTCCACATCCAACAAATTTCTGTTTCGGTAATGGTCTTGAGTGACCAGCTTTTAGTGCTTAATGTGCAGTAAAATTTAGTTGGCAAAGTGTCTTTCAAGACACAATGTTGCATTTATTCACAGATCACAATGAGAACAATTTAACCAGCTCTATGAAAACTGATGACAGAGTGTTCTGCTTAGTCCCAAACAGCTCATTTTTATCTATTTTTCTTCTCAAAAATGAGCTCTTGTTGCTTCACTGCCTTTGTTCAGAGGACTTTGTATTAAAATAAAGGGGAAAAATACATTTTGGCCTAACTAGCTCAAAAAATTGAGCTCATTTAGGAAAATGAAACATAATTGTTTTTCATTTAGATAAAACAACTCTTGAACATTTTTTTTCTCTTATAAAATAAATAAATAAAATCAGTCCCCTCTGGGATATGATAATTTACACAAAAAGTTTAAACCGGGTGTCTAAACCTAAGGTATTTGGAATGCAAGTGTAATATTTAAGAAGACATTCTAATTATTCCTGATAGTTAAATATGTTGGGAACACCAAAAACGTGATGTTATTGCCAGTTTGTAGCTGAAATTAAGAGTCTTCCATGCACAAAATTACTAATCATATAAACATTAGAATATTAATTAGAACTTCTCATTAGTGAGCTTTGTTATTTTAGGAAATTAATTTAACGATGGGGAGGCCACTGGTTGTCATCTTCCTAAGCAGGTGCCATTTGCCCTGGGAGCAGAAGTCACAGCTTAAAGAAACTAACACAATATCATGAGAATGTTGTCAAAAACGAAGAGGTCATTCTGCAAAGTAACAAACTAAGTAACTAAAAATACAAAAAATGAACACTGTATTCTCAGCATTTGTGTTACTTTTGTAACCAACAGTCTTAATAAAATGTTTACTCCTGTCTCCCTTTTGCCTATTTGCCATGTATATTTATGGAGTAATGAAATATGGTTGTAAGAAAATAACCCCATGACATAGCCCTGTTACATACAGTATCTAATATTGTAGCATACGCACCAAGTTAGATTTACAAAACACTTCCATCCAGGACTGAAGCCTCCTCTGGCCATCTTAGGGAGATTTCCTAATGAACTTCAAGCAGCATGGGGGCTTGAAGCTAACCCACAGCTGCTGCACCTTTGGGGCATCAAGCATGGTAATAATGGTAACAGAGCTGTGAGAGTTGATGTGTGAAAAGGTTAGCTGGATTTGAGGCTTGAGGATGTGTTCGAGTCTGCAAACACAGACGCCAAAACAATAAAACAGATTTACACCATTTTGTAATAAGTTTAAACATGTGGTTTATAACACAAGTTATTACTAAATATAGCTAATTTGTCATGTTTTAAAAAAGGATATGAGTGAGACATCCACCACACATTTACTCCACATCAACGCAGCCAAGGTCGGCTCCATGCCTCTATTAGTTCCATGATGCTCACTTCACTTCGTGGCCAGCTTGATTAGTTATTTATGAACGGTCAGAGACAGCTCAAAGATAGACTGGTCATTATGGGCATTTCGCGGAACTGTTTTGCCAAAGTGCCTACAGATTTATTGATTATGTGGAAAAATTCTAACACACGTAGGAAGTTTGAAACATCATATTTGTCTCACATATATCCCACTTTAAGAAATATTATAAAGCAGTGACCCAACTATAATATTACACACTGTCATGCAAACTTATACAAAGCTGTCTACACTACTACAGTATTGACAGTGTGCAATATGAAGTGAGCTTGTTTGTCTTTTTTAATAATCATTTCAGAGCTACCAGTAACCTATTCCTCTGTGTTCTCATTATATGTACTGCATAAATACATTGTTCATAATGCGATGTGGTTGCTGCTGCCTATATAATGCATTGTTGGTGTGTATGTGGTGATGTAATAGTAGTACAGACAACATCTACACTGTTTTTTGTTTGTTTTTTTCCAGTTTTGTGTGCAGTCACAAAATGGGTACTTATAGAAGACGGATTAGAGTGGACTTTACTTGAAGGCAAAGAAAACAGAAGACAAATAATCAGACTGATATATGCCAGAGAAATAAAGTGCATGAGCAAGAAGAGAAAATCCCAGAAGTTAGTGGATGAGACCACAGCTAGATGCTGACAGAATAGTGACATTCTGATATTACACAAGTCAAAAATAAGTACAAAATGACACACCAGCAAAAACAAGATGGTTACACCACAGCTACTGTATGTAGCATGCACCACACCTACATTACACTACATTGTAAATTTCCTACTTTAACCAAAACATACTAAACATACATAGAAACATGTCATGGATGTCACTTTTACATCAAACATGCCATTAGTGTCATGATCTGTGTCTGTGTTTATGATTTGGTCTATTTTCTGTCTTGTCTCTCTGTTTCTTCTTCCTGCCTGTCTTTACTCCAGCCCGGCCCACTCACACCTGATCCTCATGTTTCTTCCCCAGGTGTTTCTTGTTTCTGCTAGTTAGTTTGTCTTTTTATTCTGTGTCTTGTCTTCTAAGTTTGGTGGGTTCATTGTAATGTGTGTTTGTGCTGTGCTGTGCTGTGCTGTGCTGTGCTGTGCTGTGCTGTGCTGTGCTGTGCTGTGCTGTGCTGTGCTGTGCTG
>JARVJO010000165.1:6384961-6406184 GCA_031762555.1 Cynodonichthys magdalenae | reverse complement strand
ACATTGTATTTTTCTGGATTTTTGTTTTATATTCCATCACTCACAGTTGAAGAGTACCTATGATAAAAATTACAGTCCTCTACAAGCTTTGCAAGTGGGAAAACCTGAAAAATCAACAGTGTATCAAATACTTGTTCTCCCCACTGTATAAAGTTGTAACAGTGCTGCTGCATTTTATTCTGACTATGAATCAGACAAAATAGAAAAAACATATGTAGTAAGGTAAGGTAAGTAAGGTTTGGATTGAACAGATGTCTAGGTTAAAATTGGACTATAGATTACCATCTACAGATACAGAAATATTTAATGTGGAACAAAAATGTTGTAGAACTTGGCAAATGGCTAAAACAGTTGGATATTCAGCAGATATTTTTTTTTCTCAAGTGTTAATCCAATAGAAGCAGAGTGAATAATTTAAATCTGCTTTTTACATGGTAATAGGATGCCTTCCTTTTCATCTTTTAATTTCTTCTTTTTGAAATCAGTCCAGCAGCTCTTGTTAAAGGAATGAGTTGGCCACACTAATGATGATGGATACAGATTTTTTTTCTTCTTGATGATCTGGGACAGATTATTTTTTTAATCACATTTCCTTTGCAAAAGTACATACTTGTCTATTTTCTTCCCTGTTTTCAAAGATATTTTCTAGCTCACATGATGGCAAAATATTTAATACCCTAACTGTTAAATCAGAGGCCCCATCGATGCGGTGAGTCCTTCATATTGAAAATGCATTATATATTCAGTTGACGCCCAGCTGGAATCCATTCCTTCCCAAGAGTTCCAAAATTAATTTCTTGAAGCCAAGTAGTGATCAGTACAAAATGTGAGCTGTTGTCTGGTTGCTCAGGTCCCCACATGAGCCATCTTTGTTTGTCTCTGTATCCTCCAACATCTGCAGTTCTCACAGCTGGGAGAGAGATGCTATTAACAAGCAATTTTACCCTTTCACTCCAGCACGTCTTTTCTCCATTAGACAACTTCCTTCATGCTTTTCTGGTGGGCTGTTTTCAACATCTACATTTACATTTGACATTCCACTACATGTAGGTTGAAGGTATGTGCATTCCAGGTATGAAGATTTATCTTTTTTCCAGGTCAAGAGGTCCTGTCCAAGTGAGAAACAAAAAACAATAATAAACATGTATAATGAAAGTATTGTGTCCATCATCTATACACCCTTTTGGAGTCAACTCAATAAAGACACACTATGGGACTGTTTATGAATCTTGGAGAAGACTCCGTTAGAGCTTTTGAACAATTTACATCCAGGCAAGCAAATAAAAAGCCAAAAATAAACACGCCAACAGGAAAGAGCAAAAGCATTATACACACTAAGCCATCGCTCAATCCATCATAATTGAATATCTGCACAATCAAACACATTCATTCCACTCTCATATTGTTGACTTATTGTGAAAGTCAGACAATGAATGTTGTTGATACAGCTGAATTTTAATTCAAGGCTGCGCTCACGTGTAGCTTGTGGTTAAAATTAAAATGGATGTTGAGTTGCGTGATTTGGCTCGCAGCTCATCGGTAATCACTCAGCCTCTCTCGGTTAATCATTTCCTTTGGTGTGAAGCAGGATACTTGGCCAACTAGGCAATATGAATGGCAACTGGGACGATAACAGAGGCGCAGTTTCTCTGTCATGATGTGTAATAATCACAACACTGCATCTACCACGTCTGCTGCTGAAATAAACAGATGGACTCCCACACAGACAGCTCAGAGGGAAAAGATAAAGCATGCTCTTACATGCTGTGACAGTTACTTAATGACTGTTCCATAGATGAATGTTAGGATCATGCAAACATATAATAAACTCAAGCATGTACTTTACATTGTTATATTTTGTACTGGTTGATGTCCTTACCTTTTCTATGATAGTACAACATTGTAAATGTTTTACAAAGTGACTCGGTAACTACTTAAAGAATATTTATTCTTAAAGCTTACAACCTACCATTGCTAAATATTTAGATTTTAGGAGTTCTGCATAATAGAGTTGCACGTTATATCGCTTGAGCATCATAATTGCAATGTACTGTACGTGTGTGCAGTAGTCACACTGCAGGTCCTGTGATGTAGGAGGCTAATTAAATCAATGCGTTATCTGGGGGCTAAACCACTACACCAAAAATCATGGCACTAAATGGTTGTGTGTTGCTTCTGCAGCCAATGATATAAATGATATAAAGCTCAAAAGGCTAAATTTTGCATGATGCTCCTCCTGTAAACAAAAAAACGTATGTGATCTAATTACACCTCTTGTATGTGTTGTGGGAAAGTCTCAGCTACTACCACATCAAATGGTGCATATTACTGCAACTAACTCCTAAAAATGGGAAGCTCAAAACTTTTGGCAGACATAAAGTTTGAAACATTACCACTGTTTTGTTGCCAGTATTTACAGCTTTGTAATTATTGTTGCTGTTACAACAAACCCTGAAGATCAACTTGCTGAATGTTGCGGTCATTAAATACTTTAGGTTTTAATTTAAAAACATGCTAGTGTACATTCTTTAACCAGTATCTCTTCTTCTATGAGACTGTTTTTATACTGTAGACCATGCATCAAATGCATACATTTCTGTTTTTTGAATTCAGCTCGCACAATCTTGAAGTTTTGTGACCTTGTTCAGTAATGTGTGTGCAGAGGAAACATTCACTGTTGAATTCAAAGAATCCCAAGAAAATATAAAAATGACAAAGATTTATGTTTGGATGTTGGAGGGATGTGGAGGAAAAAACAGCAATTACCTCCCTTACTGTAACCAGAATATGTAAATAAAAAATAAATATATATTTGAAGACAAAATGCTTACCTTGAGGCACTGCACATACATTCATAAGGGGTGTTCTGCTATTGAGATTACCTGAAAATAACACAGCTACTTTGCATAATGTTCATCACAAGCAAAAGCTAGGGATATTGTTTTGGGTGAATGTTATTCCTGTAAACTATAATAAAGCAGAAACATACAATAATGGTTTCACTGCAAAGAAGCATAATTCAGAAACTAAAACACCATTCATTGTCTGGGATAGCACCCACACTGATGACTACACATACAAAAGATTGCTAACTTTATACTAATTATAACATTAAACATTCACAGATCTTGATACATGGTCAGAAGTGCAAGCTTAATCTTCTATTTTTTTTATTTTGTTAACTATATTGTAGATAACTTCAGTCCATCAACTTTAATTATTTTATTTAAATTCTCTAAAGTGTTAAAATTAGCTAACTCTGGAATTAGACACAACCAGTTAGTTATCCCACATGCTCTATAGTTTTGCATTATACAACTATTTATAATTTCATAGGTTTACTGGTGCTCAACTGTTAAAACAAACAACTTTTGACATTATTTTCAACAATTGTATAAATTCCTTAAGCTTTTCTTAAGATAGTTTTTACATTCTTTATATCAGACATGGTCTGTTTGCATTTGGCTCAGTGTGTAATTTTAATATGACCTTCCTTCACAAACAGCAAACACAGAGCATTATTCTGCATGGTAATTCTGTTGGCTTCTATTTGTTGATTTGTGCATTTCAATCAAAATGTGTTGAATTGCCATGCAAATCATCAGTTAATTATTTCTAAAAACAAACACTCATCACTGGAAGAAATCATAAAATACATATTTCTTGATGTGCTTGTCCATTTTATAGATAGGCAGCAGTGCAGCAGATCTCTCCTGTTCCTCTAACTATTCAATCCTTTAGATTAAACCATTTAGTGTTCCAAGTTTTGATGCATTTATTTTTTTTTTCTGTAAATGATCAGGCTTTTGAGCCTTTAGTCTATATGAGTTAGTTAAATTCATACCTCAACACTGAGGTAGATATTGCTCAAAATCCCTTTCAATTTTAACGTCCATTGCAAATAAACAGTTATTTATTTAATGTGATAGTTGTAGCTAAAGAAAAAAAACTGTTACAGATTAAAGAAAAAGATTTTTGCACAAATATCTGTTGTTTTTTATGAGTTTAGTAATAGCTAGTACCTTGGCATCAAACATTTTGCCTGAGCCTATTAGTGTAATTAGCTCCAGGGTTGATCTCTTTGCAAGATAACTTTTTGATGGAGCCACTGACCTAGAATAATGTGAATGTGCTGCAGTTTAATGAAGGCAAGAACACATTCAAAAACAGGATTTAGATTATGTTAAGTCAGATCTTAGGGATGCTATTTTGTTTAGATTTTTTTCCTCTCCTTTTATGACTTCAAACAGAAAACTTTACTCTTTTTTTAATTATGTCACATCCTTTCATTGAAATGTTCTGTAAGAACATGTCAAACCTAAAAAAAAACCTAAATAAATTAAAGTTAGACAATCCACGTATATCACAAGGTTTTATTTCCCTGAAGAGCTATATGTTTTATAATCAGAAAGCCGCTCACAATTAAAACATACATTGCTTTCATGGCTCTGTCCTCATGTCAGCGCTCGTGTTCATGTGACAGTTTCATTGTTGTGATTCCCTGGATTTTTTTTTTTTTTTTCTTTTTCTGAAAGAAGCTGTGGCTCATAACATGAATAATTAGTGACTGTGATAAATTGCAGTGAGCCACATCTCAAGAGGCCGGACCAGAAGTCTTACTCAAAGAAGACAGCCTTCCACTGTCTTTTGAGCTATTTTTACTCCACCACTCAACAGGCAGTTGGGGGATTTCACCATGTTCTGCTTAGTCTTTGGAAAATACTTCATAATTACTTTGTGGTACATCTGTGTGCAAATTAAGATATCATGTCTAATTAAACCTCACACAAGACAGACATTGCAGTACTGGGGTTGGTTGTATGGGCTCCTAACTGCAAAAAAAGAGAGAAAAAAAGAAAAACATGCTCCAATATTTCTGCTGTACTTAATCTCCATATCACTAATGCAACCACTCTATGATTTATTCATTCTCTAAATGAGCTGCCCTTGACTTAATGCATATAAGTGATGCAACAGATAAAAAGACATTGAACACTAATGACATTTGCAAGAATACAGATGAGCATGGCAATATGGCATACTGAAATCTAAATACTTGGTCTAAGTGACGTTTGTATAAATGCATATTTTGGTTTCAGTGTGTGAACTTAAAAGCACATTTAGAATATGATGTTTAGAATGTGGTTTGTAAGTAAAAAATAAAAAAGCTGCAAATGAAAGCAACTGTGTGTCACAGAATTCTTTAGCTCAAATTTTTCTCTGATTGGTGCCTCTATAAGGGCATAAACTGGAAAAAGTTCTAAACAAAGCTCTCAGAATCTAAAGTCAACAAAATATACATTAAAAACTCAACAAAATGCAGTTAAGATGCTGCAATGTGAAACATTTTCATAAACTATTGGTGCTCAAAAGTTATTTGAGCTGATCTCTAAAATTTATGATGCATCTTTAATATTGGTTTGTAGTTTGACTGCACATGTTTTTCTTTTTTCCAGGAGGCCAGATATATAAGTGTTGAAACGTTATCAATCAAAATGGGAGAATTTGAACCAACAGCCTTAAAACTATACATTAAAGAGGTGAGAAATAAGACAGCCTAAATGGGACTCTGAAGGCCAGATTTGATGGATTATCATTTTTCAGAGAATGACTGTTCAGAAGCATTTGATGACAAACTTTAAAGTTTTGTTAGACAGACAGTGACAACATTTTTAACAAATTATATTTTGATTATCATTCATAATGTGTTTCCAAATATCTGCACTCCCATCTGAGAACACTGCAAGCTGTGTTTAATTGTGGACAAATTTATTTCAAGGAATATTTGTGCTTGCACAGTGACTGAAAGATCTGTCATTTTTCTCAAGCTGAAGCCCACAGCCGTGACTAATAGCTACCAGCAAATGATCAGTTAAAGGCAGATTACAGATTTCCAACACATGCAAGTTATTCCTAATTGATTTCCATTTTTCCATTGACCTCATGTCTCATGCACACCCCTCTGGACATTTACCTGTATAATGAGCCACCAAAATCCGTAATTTTTGCCAAAAATCTGTACTACTCGCACCTGCGGGAGGTGGTGGTGGGGGGATATTCACTGTCGGCTGTGGAATGACAGCGCCTGCTGCAAACCAGGAGGAACAGTGGACGGACGAAGTGGAGAACTTATTTCTAGCGGCAGAACTGGTTGGAAGATGGTTATTTGATGTTATTTATTGTTTTTTAACGTTCTACAGGCTCTGACATGTTAAATTAATTTGAAACTGAGGTTTTGAAAACACGTAAAACTTAAAAAAAACATGTGAGACTGCTCTACACGTCTGTATGCCTGCAAAAGGATGGAAAATCTGTGTAAATTACAAACAATCCATATAACTTGACATGTATGCTCATGTGCACTGGATGAGAACAGTGAACAGGCTGGATGTGGCCTAAGCAATTAAACCCACAACTTAAAAAACAGGCTGGTTTTACATTACAGCTATTACATTTGCTTGCTATTTATTATTTATTAAATTTAGTTTACTTTATTTTGCTCGTTCTGAAACATACTCAACTTAAACTTTTTTATCTTTAAAAATAAAACAACCAGACTAATAGTAGCTGAAAAACAAATCTGGACGGTATGAAACCAAATAAACAGCTACTGGATATGCAGTAACACTCTGTCCTGTGACTGTAGAAAAACATCAGAAAACAAGCACACATTAAAGCTGTTTGACCAAGGCTGTCTTTTTCAATGCGTGTATGTTTATAAGTCATTTTTCTTCCCATTCAAGCACAAAATGAAAGGTCAAATTAATCTGCTACATTTATTTTTAAAGGTTGTTGTTGAAAAAAAAAAAAAAGAAAAGAACAAACTGCAACAACCTAAACCAAGAATCTCTTTTGAGAATCACAAAACATCTCCATCTTGTAACAAACGATCCAAACTAAAATCATTACCTGGTGTGATTTTTCAGGCACCAAATGCTTTGTGAAGGTGGGAAAATTTTGCTGTAACCAAGATTTTGCCCCCTTTTTTATAACCGAGTTATTTTTTAAAGCTTCTTGCCAAACATTTAAAACATTTACCTGTGACAGCCTAGTTGAACATGCACTCCTAACAAAAAAGAAAAACAAAACAAAACAAAGGAACAAATAAAATCTCTCAAAACTCCAAAGGGAATTCTGACTCATCGTCTCTCAGAATGTTATTCTGGCGAATGATTAGCTTCATCTGACATTTGCATTCAGTGCCCCTCCACTGACCAGCTAATTCTATTAATTCTTCCTTTGAAGTGCCGTGAGAGGAAGTCCAAGGTTGCTCATCAGAGAGCTCCTTCATCCAGGCGTTTTCATTAACTCCAACCTTGATGGCTTAGTGCGTAACCCCCGAGTGAACGGAGAGGGCGTGTGTGGGATGAGAGAAGTATTTGTGCAAACCCACCAACGATTAGCGATGTTTGGTAGGGAAGGGTTGAGGTGCGTTTTGATGTCAGGTTGTGCAAGGTTTCATTAGTTTTGATGACTGGGTGGAGGCTAGATCAGATGTTTCTTAACTTTGCTCCTCTGCATTCAAGGTGGTGGTTTCTGGGGAGATTTAGTGTAATTGCAGGTGTGTTTCGCTGATTTAGATATGACGAACAAAAACTAGGGTACTAAACATGAATGTTCTGACTTGCCATCAGTCACTGTGGCCTCCAAACAAAAAGAAACAGAACATTAAGCAGGTGTCAGAGGGAGAGAAATGTTAGACTCATGAGTCAGTGACTCCAGACTTCCTTCTGATTACTGCAATTATTTTCATCTTCTTCTAGCATACACCGCTTATACTTCCTTTTCCCTCCCTTGACTATCATATTAGTTAATTATAGGTCCAGTTTTCCCAGCTGACCCATTAATCATTTGTGTATTTGCGAACCTGGTATCATATCCAGTACAGTATGCTCTGCAAATGTGATAAAGAATGTAATTGCATGCCGGAAATCTATTTAATCACGAAGTGGGTGTGTTTTCGGCATTACTTCAGTTCATTTGGCTATCACTACAATTCACTGATAAGCGGCGCATGAGAGATAAATAAGCTCATTCTCATTTGGGTATGGAGAGATGGCAAGAAGAGGAGGAAGGAGAAAAAGAAGCCAGGCATGTGCCTCCTGACTGATGAATACACTCATGCATGTGGACACCTGGCTGGCGTACGGAGAATAACAGGGAGGGGATCTGGCACTTCATCAAGGAGACCTACTATTGGGAAATCTCTGCGCTAGAGCGATGAGGATGATGCGTTTATCTAGTTTCCTTTGTGATGCATAACTGGCTCCGCTGGCCTCGCTTTCCCAGAGTGCAGCTTGGATGCTTCTACATATTAGATGCTTTTTGTTCTCTTGACATATCGTAGGAGGTTTTTTTTTGTGTGTGTGTGTTTGGTTAACAGTAACAAAAATGTGCTGGTAGTTTGTATCTCCCATGATTCCTGTGTTCCATTGTTCAGCAAATTAAGTGTAATTCTTTGGGAGGGTTAAGCAGTTCCTCCTCACTCAATAAATGTCTACACAAGAAACATGAGTGTGACAGGACTGCAAACTCCACAATCACAAATCTGTATTTTGTAAAAAAATAAAAATTAAATGAATTCACTTCAGAAGGCGAACTGTTAAAGATGCACAGAAATGAGGTCTGTCTACTGCAATCTGTAATGAGATTACAGCTCACGGCCAATAAGAGACCATTTGTGCTTATGTGAGTTAATTGGCAGCCAAAGAGCGTAAAAGGGAATCAAACAGTTACTCAGACCCAGGGTAACACTAATTATTCTAGGCTGCCCGCCAGATTCCCAATATTACAGCTTCAAGACACAATCAGTGTTCCCTCATTTTTCTGTTGCAGGGTTATGATGTTCAGTTATTTTTGAAACATTACCCACATAAAACCAGACACGTGTGAAAACATAAGCATACATGTCAAGTTGTACGGATTGTTCGTAACTTACATCGATTTCCCCTCCTTTTGCAGGTATACATCTGTATAGCGCAATCTCATGGATTTGTTTGTTTTATGGATTAAAAAAACAAAACAAAACAAACAAACAAACAAAAAAAAGTAACATCAAATAAACTTCTTCAAACCCCCTCTGCCACTATACTTTCTCCTGTCCTCATTTCCTCCTACTTTGCGCTACAGGCGCTGTCATCTCCTCTGCTGACAGTCCACCTGCACCCCCCGCGTGTGTAATTAACATAGATATTTGGCAAAAATTACTAATTTTTGAGGTTCCTTATACAGGTAAAAATCCAATGGGGTTGACATGTACGCATAAAGTGTGGCAACATGATAAGAAGGCTTAGAATAATTAACAAGAAAAAAAAGTATTTCAAGTTCTGTGTTTTAATGTTCTCTTGGACTATGTTCATACTGCAGGCAAATGCAAATCCAAGTTTGTGTCTCTATGTGTTCCAAACAGTGGTAACCATATGTTGGTGCAAACATGTTCATCCAGTTTGGCAGGTATGCACACTTTGCGCTTGTTTTGCATCAATGAGAATCTGTAGAAGCAAGTGGGCATTGATATGCTCAGACCCCACAACAAGAAAACATTTCTATGCTGCACAGCCATGCCCTGATCAGAACCTGAAAATACCACCATATTGATAAACTATCACAATCTAAAAACGGCCATGCTCAAACCCCTTCATGAACTATCAATGGAGAGACTATTGCATTCTCACCTAAAAACGACCCGCAAAATAAATCCGAGATCTTCTTTTTAAAATGTTTTAATTTTTTTATTATTTAAATTTCATTGCATCATCTTCCAGTGAGAAGAGGGCTTTAATGAATCAATCATTAAAATTTTACAATAGGTAATGCCTAATTGGGACATTGAAATGAAAAAAGGCTTTTGTTTTTGATTGACAGACAAATGGAGTTAAATCGCCATCATTTCAATTTTGAAAATGCCTGATCTTCAGCGACAATGGACACTGTAGCCAAGCACCGAAAAGGCACTTGCTCACTGCATTTGCATGATTGCTGAGATGAATTTTGGATGAACAGGCAATAGTGAGAAGAGAAATCATAAAAGTGTTATTAAAATGGAATGGGGAGAGGTAGAAAAATTTTGAAAGCCAACCGTGGTAAATAAGATTTGCCTCTGTTCCCGATGGTGACTGTCAGAACACCAGTGCTTTACGCTGCAGGTAAGGTTGAGGCTCAGGATATGGGAGTGAGTAAATATGTGTCTGCATCTTTATGTGTTTTGGTCTGCTAATTATCACTGAGGGGGGATGGCAGGAGAGGGTGTGTCTATCTGTTTTGTAGGGAAATGAGTTAGAAAAGAGGACAAGGGTGTACCCCCACCCCACCTCAGTCTGACACGCGTGCCTTGCTAATAGAATCGCAATGGAGCGTGCTTGAAAAGGGGGGCTGGTTGGAAAGCCTTTGATCAGCAGTCCCCTGTGACATCAATTAACCATTATTGTGCAGCAGTAGGCCTGAAAGATAGAGAGCTGCCCAGGGTCACCTCCATTTTACTGCCACACTGCCTGATAATGACAGCTATTTAACCCAACTGCCCTACTGTACATGGCATATATGTGGTTTTATGTGTGTCATGTTTTTAAAATAAAAAAGCACACTTAAAAAGATTAACTCCAGAAATATGGGCTTTTTTTACACTCTTATGCTAAGACAAAAAAAAACATTAGTCTTACGAGTGTTTCTTCTTATTATCCATTTGTTTAAAAAGCTGCAAAAATCAAAGCACTAAGCCTATTGTTGTGCATCTTTTTAAAAAAAATGGTTAAAAAGAAAGAAAGATGTTTCACAACATGTTATGTGTGATTTCCACATGTGAACTTTATGGATTTTTTCTGTAAAATGAGGTAACTTTCAATGTATTTTTGGAGGACTGCATTGTAGCAAAATAAATTTTTCAATGTTTAGTTTTCTTTGATGGACCAAATAAGCTAAATATGACATGATGTAGCCATAAACAATAAATGGATTTGGAGGCTAAATTCACCCTCTTTTACTGCCGAACTTTGGTTTTATTTTCACGTGTCAAATATTCTCAAACAATTAATACATGTCTAACACATGGTGTGAAAGTACATTTACATGAGCATTCTATGTACACACAGTATATAGAATAACTAATTCATAAGTTATTAAATGATGCTCCATTGTGAGAGGGGTGAAAGTAATCTGTGAATTTACTAAAAGTGAACTAACTTGTTGAAGTAATATGTAGAAAAACTTTACAGACTAAACTAGGCAAAATTTATTAGCATTGAGTTGCAAATTATGCTCTTGAAGCCATTGCAGAATAATGCAACAACCCTGCTTACAGTAGTGATCTCAAAATCAACTTGTTATAACCAAAAGAGATAACAGTAAAAGATTGTTACTTGTTTCACATTTACCCGGACAAGGAACACTTTACTTCTGCTTTAACTTAGCCAAAGAACTCAATGACAACACAATATTTTTTCCATGTTTTTAATCCCTTTGGAAGAAACAAAGATCAAAAAAAGAAAACATTTGTATGTCTATAGCCGTGTTTCCATCCAATTTGAATTTAAATTTTGAGCAAATTTTTAATTTTCCATCAACTGGTTTGAAGCCAATCAACCAGGCTATGCAAAGTATTAAGTAGTATTAGTAATTACGTCAGACACATGTCTTTAATAAACAGGAAGTAGGAGTCGCAAACTCGCAGGGATACACATCCCAGGACAATGGAGAGAAGTTATCAGGAATGTGTTGCTGCTATAGGGAAAGTTGTTCTTATTTTGTCATATCATATAAACTTTTTGTGCATTTGAGGAAGATTTTTCGAATCGTCACATTTCCATTCACCTTTTTTAATGCAATACTTCAAAATGCGCATTAAAAAACTTTGATGGAAACAAGGCAAATGTTCACAGTTATGCTAAAATAAACTTTATTCACCATCATTTGACTTTAGCTTTGCTTCCCTGTTTACCACCAGCTTCCTGAATAAGGTGTCCAGAGTGTGACAGATCCAAGGTAAGTCGCCCTGGACAGAGATCTAATTATATTTCTCTGTGGGCCGTGATCCCCTGAACCATTAATCAAACCATTTCAATTAAAGCCATCTAAGAAATGATTAAATAATTACCTGCTGGCCCATGGAGTCATATATCCTTGTTATGGGAACCCGTTGGTCATCAGCTTGAGAACGTCTCACCGGTGCCAGCTGTGACACAGCCAATGAGTAATTCAAACGATCAAAGAAGAAAGGTGACAGGATGAAAAGAAACAAAGAAAAACAATGTTTATGTATTAGTATTTTACTAATATGGGCTGAGATCATTTGGATTCATTCTTTGACATAAAAGTTTAATAATTTTGGAAATCTTGTTGCACAACAAACAATAATTTTAATGTCATTCACGTGCACTGCTGTTGGCTGCTGACAGGGGCAAGATGGCAAAGTCAACAAGCGATCATGCGTCACTGGACACTGAGGGGTGGCACAGAAAATGTCATGCACTAATGCAAGGTCCTGTCTCTTTTATAACAGCTACCGTGCTGCATGAAAATACAGGCATTTAACTCTAGCATCCAGAATACATGTAGACTGTTAACAGGACAAAAACAGAAAAATATACTTTTTTTTTTTTCGTTTTCATTTCCCCAAGTCCCTGGTTGAATTTTAAGAATTATCTTAAAAAATAATAACAACAAGAGAAGTAATTGGGGAGTGCAAAACTCCAAGGCCAGTGGTCTACCTATTTGTGAGATAAAAATAAGACCAATCATACCCATACTTATTTTTTCTTTTTGATTTTTGTACCTGGATTACTGAGATGCATCAGGACAAGACCAATCATGAATAACTACATTGTTCTTTTTCCCAAATATTACAAACAATTTCAATATGTTTTTCCCTTTATAACAGACCGTCTTTCTCTGAACTTGGAAAAGAATAAAAAAATAAGCCCAGATACACCTGTGTGTTTATTTGAAATAGCTCATTTTACCAAGAGGTGTTCCTTACTAGTTCTTTGGCTATTGATGATGACAAAAGAAAACCTCAAAACAAACCACAGAAATGGACAAGAGTCATTAGTTATGATTTTATCATCGAAACAACATGACTGATGTTTTATTTAAAACCAAATTAAAAGGAAAATGACGACAATCGATTAGGATGGATCACATGCTTTCTTTAAGACAGCTGATTAACTTGAAACTAAATAGTCAACAACTAAATCAATCTAATCTTTAAGCAAGCAGGATAAAATCACTTCAATTAAAGTTTTAAACTTTAAACCCAGAGTTCGTGGTGTATGCGTATGTATGTGTTTGCAATGTGTGTGGGTTTTAGAACTAGGAAAATGTGTGTGAGTGGATGGTTATTTATGTGCATCTGTAGTAGGAGAGAAAAGAAAGAGACAAATAAAGACAAGTAGGAGAAGAGTTTTAGATAGCGGGAGAGCGAGGACTACTAAATTATGTCTTAATTCAGTGAGTGCGCGTCTCAGCGTGTGGATAGAGCTGCGGGTTGGGGAACCAGCTGACGCCAGATAGAAAAGGGACTTGCATATTTTACCTTGTCGTGTCAGATGGTGGTGGGGACGGCAAGTAAGCCCATGAGGTGCCAACTTCCAACCTGGATGGGCAGTTGGGTCAAAAGCCTTGAACTTGCGTGTCACTTCTGTTAACACGGTGAAGCTTACAGTGTGGCAGACCAGAGCCGGCAAGTTGTCCTACAGGGGCAGTTAGTCCTCTGGTGGAGGGCCATATTCTCAGCAAGTCACCGTTATGGCAGCTCCAACATAATTCAAAAAGGAAAAAAAATGTAATTCCTGGGTGCAACCTTGGCTTCACAAATGAACATCTTCTGGGTAAAGTGAACATGTTTTGTTAAAATATTGTCTAAGAACAATTATAACTCACTTCAAAGTAAACAACAGCATAATTGTTTAAACAACTCTAAACCATGATTACCTATTAAATCAAAGACTTAACTAAATGAATACTGATTAAATCATCTATGCAAAATGCAAAGTATAAACATAAAATTTTAGGCATTAATTTGTGAAACAACTGAGCAAACATTTTTGAGTTGAACACATAAAAGAAAAGATAGAAACTTTGGAATATATAACTGAACATTGCATTGAGTGGAAAATACTTTTTTGTTTGTTTTATAAAGTTAAAAGACAGGTGCAGCAGGGAAGACCTTGGGAAAATCTGCACAAATAGTGAAGGGAAACCAACACATTTATTAGACTTAAATTGTTGTGTGTATTTTTTTAAAGAAAAGGGACAATGTTTAGTTTCTGGGCTGCAGGGGAGGTTGAGGAAAGTCAACCTCCAGGGTGAACTTTACTGAGAGGTGAGGGATTTCCCTACACAATCTTTTAGACGAACAAACATAAAGAAAATAGTGAACAAAAAGTCTCCCTAAAATGTTAAAATATTAGTTAATCCAATTATAAAGTAGGTTTGAGTCAAATTAATAAAATACACGTTTTTGATGTGATTTTACTTCATTTTGGAGAAGTATAATTTTTAATTGACTTCTGGAGTCAGGGGCAACTGCCCTCAGTAAGGTCTCCCATGACAAACTGGTTGTAGGTGACAGGTCAGACAAAGAGCAATTCACCATACTCTTATGAACAGACAACTGCAAGAAGCTCTGTGTCTTTCACTCATAGAGTGTCTCTCATCCATTTGTGGGTTAAACAGGGCTCTGCCATGGAGCCACCCTGGGGAATCTATGGTGGTGGGCAATATGAATTCTTTCAAGTAATGCAACTTTTATAGGGGACATATCATACAAATTTTTTTTTTTTTTAGCTGTTAAATGTATTTTGTGGTGTACTTTGAGTCTCTAGGAGTGCAGAAAGTTTTAATTTAGTCTCTCTCTGTGCTGCATAGACATCTTTTTATTCTGTTTGGGTAATATTTTTCAACCTGTTCAGTTTTCTTTATTTTTATGACGTTTTTGAACAATTACATGACAGTATTTTTGAAGGAACTGCCAAACAAGGTCTGGACTTACCAACTACAATTTGGAGGTCCTTTTTCTCCTCTCACTCTGGGTCAGACTCTGGCTTCAACACGCAAAGCTGGTTATACAAGTCTTCCTTTGTTGACATATTTTAATTACTTTGTAAATAAAGCGTTTCTGCGTTTAATCATGAAACCTATCAAACTTGAACTGGTCTGGAAGTTGAAGGGGGCTGGGTGTGGCCTCATTTGAATTTAAAGGGACAGCCTCAAAATAAATTGATCTGACCCACATTAGAAAAGATGTGAAAGAGGGTCTTGTGGAGTTACAATAAGGTGGAATTCATACCAAAGCATTGTAGTTCCATTTTACATTGACCCCAACTAAATGATTTAAATGTGAAAAAGAAGGATTTGAAAGCATGATATGTCTACTTTAAGTTGTAGAAGTTATTATTCACTTGAGCCTAACAATCCTAAGGTGAGCACTGCTATATAAAAATTGATTTAATCCTTGATTAAGTACCAAAAGCATGTTATATAAAAGAATGTCTTTTCAATTTCCTCAAAGCCTAAGAGTACTACCATCACACGGGGAAAAAAGCTGACAATAGTAGTTGAACTGACTAAGTTCATGCCCCATATTAGAGTAAAAAATAATTACAGTTGGAGGGCAGAGGAATGATGGCACAGCATACGTTAGAGATATCACTGAAGTTTTATATTTTTCTCTTATAAGAGCGGCTGTCTTGCTCAGTAAGATTAGTCAGGGCTCTAATCTATTGATCCCATGGGAACGTTTCTCCATAAGTCTCTCAATGGCTTCCTACTTAAACCCTCATCAAAAGCAGAGGCAATGCGCTTGGTGAGCTGTTTATGTCAATACAGTTAATGTGATGCACTTCACGGCTCCCCTCTCAGGCGCCAGTGGTGGCACAAATGAATATATAAATATCAAGCCCAAGACCTAAATAAAATTAAATAAATAGGAAATAAATCCTCTCTTCTGAAGATGATAATAGGGAGCATTCAGGGACAACATCAGGGAAATGTTAGACAAATCCCGGCGCTGAGCTTCAATTCTCTTCCTGTCATTTTGTGATCCCCTTCCTCTTTCCGATCCCCGTAAACATATTGCCCTCTCTCCATTCTGACAGCCTTGTCTTTGTTGTCTGTCGTCTCTATGTCTCCCGCTAATGGTATGGATAACCTGTCATGGCATTGTGTGTGTGGAAGCCTAACAGACAGTAAAAAAGATAAATGCCACGAATGAGCACTCTACTGAGCGATAGCCATGACCTTTACCATGAAAAAAAACTTAATACACATCAGTAAAAGTAAACTGCCATCAAATACACTTACCATAAACTTGATTTAGAGATGGACGGCCTGAAAATGAGCCAATATTCTAGTGATCTTTAAGTGTGTTGCCATCATGTGAAACGAAAATGTGATGGTTGATGTCTCAAGTTCAAAGAGTATCAAATCATTGACAGGCAGACCTAGATAAAGATAAACATCAGAAACAATGGCTAGCAATGTGCATCATCATTATAACTCACATTTATGAGAAAACCTTTTGGACTTTCTTGTTTTTTCAGTGTGTTACATGATGTCTTCTGTTAGGTTATACATTTTCTACATTTACTAGTTTGTTGGTCCTACACTGGTCTCAAACTCATAATTTAGTAAAAAAATGGTTAAATGTAAGCCCAGTGAGCTAAATAGCAATAAAGTGTTAGTGTATTTATTAACTAGGCTTTTACTCTCAGATAGTGAACTAAATAAGGAAAATGTGTTAATGACATTTTTTTTATATTTTATTTTACACTTGGTGCCCCATAGTTCACAGCCACAATTTCTGACACTACTTGATGTTTGGAGTAGCTTGGATGTTCAGACTGTCATATTGCAAAAATAAAAACCACTTACATACAACGAAGGATTCAATCCATCATGCACATTAGTATTTGTATTTACCTCCCTTTGGGAAAGCACCTACATAAAGTCAGATACTAATGCCTGCAGTGTTAGATGCTGCTCTTCTTGTCTTGTTGACACAAGATAAACAGGTAGGAAAGATGGAGCTGACAGAGGTGATTAAACTGTCTGATGTGCCTGAATCAGGTGTAAAGGTTAGAACAATTTCAAGTGTTTGCTCAAGTGGAAATTTTAAAGACAGAAAAATCTTGATATTCTTGTGTTTCAGTGCTCCCTGTGTGTTTACTTCATCACAGTAAAACTATGAGTTAACATCAGTTGATGATGAAATTTGTCAGTAAATACATGCTGCAATGTCACTGACTTTTGATTTGTCGAGAAGGTGGTGCAACTAAATTTTGTCATATCAATGAAATATCTTTGGTGCTTTTTTAACACTGGAATTTAGTTTGATTTTGCTTTGATAAGATGCTGCCATTAAAACTGTGACTAAACGCTGATTGTGATTGGACTGTAGCCATGAGTGCATTACCATAAAGCATTTCTTTAATCACACACACAATTCTATATGTACTCCATGGTTCTTCAAAAATACTCAACTTCTTCAAAAGTTTTATAGTGTGAGAAAATATATTGCTGTAATTTAAAGAGCGCTGTAGCCTCAGAATAAGAAAACTAGTAAGGCACCAGTGCTAACCAACTATACCACCTTGCAGTCATGCAGAGGGAGCAATCCTGAGCAATAGCTATTTTAGAGGCTAAATTTCAAAGTTGTTTATGTGGACATTTTGAAGAGGTGTATAGTAACTAAGTACATTTACTTTGTTACAGCACTTCAAACGTTTTTGAGAATTTATCATTTTTATCAAGTATTTTTTTATTATAAACTTTACTTTTATTTTGTTACATTCAAAACTTTTAAATATGACTGAAACTCGTCATGAAAGAACTCTAAGTGTTATATTTACCTAACCAAATTATGTCAACTGGTTGCACTAAACCGAGTTGAATGAATGTAAAACAATTTTCTCAACACAGTTTACACTCAAAAACCAGATGTAGTGGAATTATGTTTAAAACATATACGTCATCTAGTTTCACTCAACTGAATTAACATATTCAATTTACATAAGTAGACATGTTTTCTTTACTTAATTCAGTTGTACAAAGTATGTCCAGCGACACGGTAGAAAAAAAATATCAGGTGGCCACGAGATATTAACCTGATCCAATGCAATATAGATAATTGATGCAATTATTTCCATGCAGAGAATGTCGATTGTTATCATGGACAAGTTTGAATTAATTTCATTTAGGGATGAATTACAATGACAGACAAATAGGTCGCTGACCACATACACTGTCTGTATTCATGTAATACACTCAATTAGACATAATGAGGGACTTCCTACCTGAATGGGAGTATTTAAGTAAAAGAAAAAACACATTCATTTATATTGTATGACCTGACTAAACAGAGTTTTGTAATGTTCAGAAACACAGTAAAAAATCTGTTTCTTGACACATTGAATGTAATTTCAAAAATAGCCCATTAATCTTTGAAAAATTAGGCTTTACTTTTAGATTGAACCTCCAGCAGAGAGCAGAAAATGATCTTGTCGCCATGAGATAATTATTGCGTGGGAATGCATTATCATCTCATGGCCACATGATAATTTTTTTCCTGCCATGTCATTGGACGGGCTCCGTATAGTTGCGTGGAACCAGTTAGCATATTTTTAGGTAAATCCACTACATATGGTTTTTGAGTGTAGTGAAACCAGTTTGTAAATTCAACACTTCATTTCTTAGAGTGTGCAAAAGTACTTAAAATTGTACTTTTCTGATTATTTTGAGCATTTTTTTTTACTTTTATTGAAGTACCTTACTAAACAGTAAAATTATTATTATTATTTTTTTTGTTTGTTTTTTTTACCAAAGTCATCTTCCCTCAAGGTACTTTTTTAATATTTTGTATACCTCTGGCATTTTGTAAATGACCATTCATGGAAATCAAAGACAAAGGAACTTGACTTTGATGAGACAAGAAATGTTTTATTCTGATCCTTCTGCAAACCACATTGAGAAAACTTTCTAATTCAATTCCTGAAATGAAGAACAAACATTCATCAGGTGATGATCCATGAAATTGTCAAGAATCTTATACTGCATGCAGATTTAAATGGTCTTAGTTTGAAATGTACTGCGTATGGGGTTTTAAACCATATGGGACCACTTCAATTCACATAACCATTTGAGGCAGTGTACCATTTTGTTTTTCAACTTGCTGGTACTGTGATTGTTTATGGTGCTTATAACTACGTTTATCAGAAGGTTGTTTTTGGCTCCTGCTTTAGAGTAGGCACTTTCTTGGCTCAATAGAAATGCTTGAGGGACATCAGGGGAAGTGATTTATCGATATACTGAGCAAACTGAACACTTTCCCAGCTTTGGCACTAATAAAAAAAGTCACATTGCTAAAGTAGAAGCTAGTAAAGTTTTGTCATGTGCTATGGTGTGAATGTGTGCAGCACGAAGTAAACTGGTCTGTTGTATGAGTCTTGGCTCCTATACTCTTTTTTTCTTAAGCATCTGTAGAAACATTTGTAGCACTCTTTCCAACTCCTTACACTCCCAAAGACATTATACGTATTTGGTCTGAAAGCACCTGATTTCTCCAAAGTTAGATTTGTAAAGCATTTGGTTCTTCATTCCAAAAAAATCACTGACGACATATTAAACTTAACAGATAGCAAAATCTCACATTAGTCTTAAGCTTCCAATGATAATTCAAAAATGGGTGGAAATGCTGCAGACTAAAAACAATCCTGCCACAACTTGTTGAAGTAGTTTCCCAGACAGTCTGTGTTAGTGCTGCGGTTTCTGTGATGCAATAGCAGCTTGAAATCTCATATTTGAGCCCTGCTATACTCAAAAAATGCCTTCCATTACATAAAGAGTTGATTTTTAATGTGTGGTATGCTACAGCTCCAATTATTAAATTACTTTCTAGTTTGGATCATGTTACTGATAGTAGTTAGACCTGCTTCAAATAGACGGCCCGCAGAGAAATGTCTTAGTGTTTTAAATGGTCCAATCCACCCTCATAGATTCTAAACAGGATCGTGGATGAGGGATGTGAGCACATGGATAGAGCATCCGTTAGCACAGATGGAATATCCATGTCTTATGCAGTCCATGCCCACAAACTGGTGAACTGATTTCCAAATACATTTTTCTTCAGTGAACAAAGGAGTGTCAGAACATCCACCACTTCAAAGTTACTGCAGAGCATTGCTACATTCAAGGGTGATAATTCTTTATTTGCTTAACTTGATTGGAGCTTTGACTAAGGTACATGCAACCATGGGTGCTTGATTGTGTTAAAAATTAGCTAAAGTAGCACACTAGTGCAACAGTTTGATGTAATGGATATCACATTGTGCTTTTATGAAGAAAATGTGAGTTAAAATGAAGAGAAAATAAGCTTATTTTATAGTTGAATGTGTGGATATTAGATATATTAAATGTTTAATGAATTTGGACTCTTGATCTTTTATTTGAACAAGCAGCTTACAATAAAGCACATAAATGCAGAATTCCTGACAGCTGTAACCATGACTCTTTTAACAATCTCCACAAAGCATTTGTTCTGATCATCCATCATGTTTCTGTGAACGGCTGGTGTGGTTTGAACTCAAATCATAAAAATGTCTTTAGTAAACAAACAAAACAAAAAAGGCTGACATGGTGGAAAAACTGTACATGGGAGGAACACAGGGTTGGCACAAGATAACATGAAGGTGGGTCGCCCATATGTGCTAGGTGAAACACTGGACTTGTATTATCTTTTACCATTTAAAATTTAATTTTGTTGCATTGAAACTTAGTTTTAGTTTACAAATGATTTAATTTTTATTTTTACATTAAATAAGTAAAAAAGAAACAAATTTAAAAAATTAAAATATTCTAAGATTTTGGGGAGGGCTCATTGACGGGCCAGATGTGGCCAGTTGAATAGCACTAATCTATACTTTATTGAGTCATTGATTTTCAGACACTGGGCCCCATGCAATAACCGTTCATATGAACAGATCTGTTCTTAAGTTGTGCATACAAGTGATTTAGGAGAACTTGTGGCATTCACTAATTTTCTCGTATTTTTTTCCAGATACAAACAAAATTCCCGTGTGGTCCAGACCTGTCGAATATTTTACGTGCAGTCAGTCTGCTGTTATCCAGATGGATTTTCTTCACTATATTTCGTTAGTTTTAAGATATTTTGAGTTGAAAATAAATCACACTCCATAATTATGTTGACAATAGGCTATTGTTTTTTAATTAAATTATA
>JARVJO010000165.1:6354448-6364926 GCA_031762555.1 Cynodonichthys magdalenae | reverse complement strand
GCGCGTCCACCATTGACTTTGCATGTAAACCAGACGCTCCTGACGCTCAAGACGCGTTTGGTGTAAATGTAGCATTAGGCTGCCTGTGTGTTACACTGTGGATGTAACGTATGAAGCTAATCCACCAAGAAGCATGAACACGCAGCCATGTTGAGTTACCAAAGCTGAGCCATTATCTACAAAAAAGGAAAAAAAGATTTTGAAAGTTCTCCGTTAATGTTGGATTAAAAAAACTATTGAGTGGCCACATTTTTGCGATGTCACTGGACAGGCACCATACATAACGCAACAACTTCCTACTTTACAATATTCTTCTGCTGTTTTTATAAACACAAACACTTTTGTTAACCAATAAGCTACCTGTTGGATTATTCAAAGCATGACTATTAAAAAGATCTGTTTTATCTGGACTTCAAACACCTTTTCTCAAATTCCAACAGCTCTATGCATTATAACCAATACAAAGTGTGACAGACACACTAAAATACAATTCAGTTTTTATTAAAACACCTTTTACTGGTGGTCAATACAAAAGACAATTATTTTCACTTGATGTTGTTTGCTCCGAGCCAATATTGACAAACATGATTTGCATAAAAGTAATTAGGTTACTGTCTTGTTAGGAATTTGTGTCAAACTGTCACTCTGTTTCAAACAAACTGGTGGCTGTGTTGTATTTACCAGAGATCCAGGCCTCCCTCATATTCTCTTTTACTTGCTTTGCCCCCAAGGAAATCAGAGGCACAACAAATCAAAACTCACAGCATTAACACATTAAAGTCACTGTCAAAAAATTAAAGCTTTCAAAACAGATGGTCTTATTTTATGCAAATCTTATTATGCAAAACTTAGCCTGGAGGCTCTGTTTTTTTTTCAAGCCCTTTAATTGGCAGAAAAAAAAGAGAGGTGCCAGACGATGCAGGTGGTAAGGTAGCCTCACTTTTCGTTTGTCACATCCTGAGAGGGAGTTTTCAGAGAGTTTTATTTAGTGTTATTTCCACCAGGGCCTCACCACAGCCATCTGTACATGAAAAAAAGAGGAGCACATTGAGCTCCGTGTGATGCCGCAGTTTCTCAAAGCCCGCTGAACTGAAAATGTGGCACACTTTTTGTTCACAGCAAGGGCGGGTTGGTGGAGGCACTAACGTCTGAAAGCAAAGCTTTGGTTTAGAAGCTGAACATTATGCACCATCGTCTTTTACTTCCTCTTTCATCCCCAAACACTCAACTGCTGGTTAGCACTGTGTAGTCTAAAGTATGTTGAGATAATTAGCAAGTATGATCTGAAAAGGCCTGCGCCTGGAAGGAGCTTCACAAGTTGCTTCTTTATGAATAGAGTATCAAACACTTATACTGTAGTCTGACAGTAGTAGGCTTGTCAAACAAAACATTTCAACTTAATGATGTCTCATAACAGGGCTTACAATAAAAACACAGTAAACGTAACATTAGACGCCCTTTAAAATCTGTTTTTAAATGGTAAATATCATGCAAAATCCACTTTCTTTTAGCCCTAAATCCATTTTGTCATGTACTTGGAGAATAATTCATCTCTCTTGGTGCAGCGTAGATACCTTCATATTCTGTTTGGGTCATAGTTTTCAGTTTGTTCATGTTAATGATAACCAAATACAGAAATAAAGTTCAAAAGTAGAATTTGTTCAACAGAGGAAATGATCTGGTTAAAAATGCATTTGGAGCAGACATAGCAAGCCTGAACAGAACACTGAAAACTGAAGACATGAGGAAATGTCTGGGTCTGTTTTTAACGTCATCTGTGGCAACTGTATGTTACTGTGCTGGATCTGAGATAAAATGTAGCTACAGTTTGGAAATCTGAGTTGGGTCTTGAAAGGCTTGGAGTTAAGATGCATAGTTCACAGTTTCTTTTGTTTTTGTTTGTTTTTTTTACTTTTTTTCACTTTATATTTAGAATTAGTGGACAGGACATCTTCTCCCCAGAGAACTTCATTTATCTGAAGTGTTATTGCAGGATCACTCAAAATTAAATTAAAAATCTGTCTGAATAACTTTACTCACAATTAAAATAAAAAAAAATATTCGGGTGGGAGCAGATGTTTCTCTAAATAAATATTAGACCGGATTGTTTTTTTTGTTGTTTTTTTTTACGAGACTCAACCTGCAGGGAGGGAGGTAAAAGACGACAAATAACTAATTAATTAACGTTTATATTATATTTTTCATAGAAAATGTGCCACAAACTGTAACATTTGTGTTGACTTTGATATAGGAAATTAATGTCCGCCCCAATAATATCTATGCTACTGCAAATGAGTAAGAATTTTGTGATAGCACAGTCTTTTTCAAATTTGGTTTCGTGAAAAACTATTATCTTACTTGTTGAAAATAGTTGTCAGAATGATCTTAGCTTGAATAAATGGTTTAATCTGGGAGGTCTGATGGGCAAATGGCTAGTCTCAACCCTCCCGCTGTGCTTGTAACAAGGCTAGCAAGTAAAAGTCAGGGCTACCTCCTGGGGAACCAGCCAGGCCACCCACAAACCCCACCTAATGAATCCACCCCAACCCACCTTTGCACCCCCAACCACCACTTAATCAGATGGGGGTCAGGAGGACCCCACCACCACACCAAAAATGAGTGGGGTCATTTGGACCCCACAAGAGCCATTTGAGAGCTGAAAGAACCAGCTCTTAAAAAGTAGAACTCAACGAAGAGCTGATTGGGAGCCAAAGTTGGTCCAGCTGATCTGGAAAAGACAAATAAGTCCCATCACTGGTCTGAAAACAGCAAGGAATAAACCAGATGCTGCCATCTTAAATCTGATTTATATCTTTTCAGTCTGTTTTATAACAGTCCATGCAGCATTCCCCAAACTCCCAATGTAGGAGATGCGCCCACATTGGTCACCAGCATTAGAAAACCTTTGACCATAATAGGTCATAGGTCACCTTCTAGAATGCCAAATTATCATATCATCATCAATCCAGCATTACTTTTAAAAACCTTTACTTAACTGTAAGTTTTGCAATTCCCAGTTATTTACACAGAAGCATGTGGTTCTTCACAAGTGCAAAGAGCACCACCAACAGCCAGCTGTAGTATGAACCTTTTCAAAGCTAATCATTGTTGTCTTAAAATAACTCAAATCTTCAAAAACAAACAAACAAAATAATCCAAAACCTATTATTAAAACATTTGCATTGACTGCCAGCTGCTAATGTTCAGATAGGAGAAATCCACTTTGAACTTGGTTGCATTTAGACAAGATGCTAGCTCATCAGTCATATCAGATTTTAACACTATTTCTCCAAAATAAGGCTGTTCAAGAAGCTTAACACAACAGGTAAGATTTTAATTACTTATAACTTACTCTAATCCTGTTTTAGAATTATTGGGAAATTATTTTTTACAGGTTTTGAGAACAGCATGCAAAAACAAAACACCAGCTCAGGCTTTCAGCCCAAAGAGAAGTTGTTGTATTCTATAGAGACATGAAAACCTGGGCAGCCAGCCCCAACTAAATTATTCAATCAGCCCTGATGAAATCCAGTTTTTTGGATGCTGATCAGATAGAAGTATTCAAAAGACACATAAGACTTTGAATTCATTAAATGTATAAGTTCCTCTTCCTAAAATTGTTGCCTTTTGATCTCTGCTCCAGTTCCCAAAATCTTTTTTGTGAAAATGTGCACTTCATCAATGGGCTTCCTTTCTTCTTTTCATTGTTTCAAAATGCTGCTGCCTGGGCTTTAGTCATCTGCTCACCAGTGAAGTGAAATTACAGGAAATAGTCAGATTAACTGCTGACACGCTCAGTCCAGAACATATGCAAAACTGATGGATCACTCTGGAATGAGCAGCACAACATGCAAAAAACTGGTTTGACACAAGTGTGTAGTTTTTTTCTTAATGGGGTTGGCCTCTACAAATAAATTATTTAAAGCTTAGTGGTGCACAAAATTACTGTTTATTGTTCTTGTCCACCGAAACCTCCCTGCAGAATTTGCATGTGATCTGGGTATTCTTGTTTTCATCCTGCATGTAGAAGTGTAACAAGGACACAATCTGCTCCTCTGTGCTTGTAGAAGGTAACAAGCCTCCATGAGGTAACCGTAGATGCAGTGATCTTATTGTAGTTTGACCCTTGGGGCAGCGCAAACATCTTAACAACACCTCTGACTCCATAAATATGTAAAATTGCTGGCATGTTTTAAGGTCCCCTGTTGCGTTCTGGGTTTTAGAACCACAGACTCGACTTCTCCTCCTCTGATGCCCTTGCCTGGCCTCTTTGGGGAGCAGTTAGACTAAACAATGTAAATAAGTTATGATGAGCAGGACTTGTTGGCACTTGTTCAAATATCTTGCAAAGTGTTGTGTTCTGCTCTTCACCTAATGATGGCAGTTGCAAGTGGATAATTTACTTGGGAGTAAATAAGGCAATTTTAGAGTTTATTGTGAAAAAGTTGCAACTGAAACTTTTTAGCTTCTAAAGATGGATTTAACTTGAGGGTTTGTAGAATTCATCTGGTTGTATGGTATAAATTATCTATCACAACTTCCATCTAATCAGAGCTTTAATGTCTTGGCTGAAAGGAGAATTGACCTGCCCAACAAAGGAGCTCATTTTGGATTCAAACATAAACAGCTTCTGTAAGTTTATGCTACCAAAAATGCTAACAACTATGTTTTTTATTATTATTGGTATAATTATTATTATTATTAACATTAATACTGATGACTCAGTTAGTAGAGCTGATACCACTCAGCAAGAAGGTTGCTGGATCGAATCCCGTCCCTTTATTGTATGTTCTCTCTGGGCACTCTGGCTTCCTCCTACAGAGCAAAAACATGACTGTTAGGTTAATTGATAACTATAAATTGTCCCTTGGTGTGAGTGAGAGAGTGAATGGTTGTCTCGTTTGTCTCTATGTGTGTCCCTGTGATGGACTTGTGACCTGTTCAGGGTGTACCCAACCCCTAACACAGTAACTATGTTCACATGCGCAAAATTTTTTGATCGGATTGAAATGTATTCGGATTAAACAATCCGAATGCATCGTTTACACACAATCCAATCATGAGGAGCGTTTACATGCACCGGACTTTTATTCAGAATAAATTCACTAACATGCGCGGAGTTGTTAACTTTCCCTAAATAAACACAGAAGAAGAAGTTTTACTTCCGTGATGAACATAAACAAACGTCTTCTGAGCGCCCAGAATGGACCCGCAACAGGTTTTAATAACAGTGGAGACATTACAGCACACCCTGGTTGAGCTGCAGGTGATACGCGGATTCTTTTTTTTTCTTTTTGCGAAGCTACGCATGCTGTTTATCTTCCTTCTTTATTGAATGAGAGAACGAGGGAAAAGTTCTGTGCTGCTGAAAATTAGCGCTGCTGCTCCTCCCTCCACAGAAGTGCAGAAACTAATGGATGAAAGTCAGAAGACATGCGAAGTCAGGTCAGTTTTCTACAATCAGAATAAATTGATTGGATTAAGTGTTTACAGGCACGCTGTTCGGATTATCAATCGGCATAAACCACCCCTCTCATTATGATTAAAAGTTCATTTGGATCGAGCTGAATCGGATCAGAATAATCCGAATGAGGTGTTTACATGACACATTTTTATTCCGAATGGCCATTTAATCTGATTACTTATGTCCATGTAAACGTAGCTACTGACTACTGCATATGGGCACCAGTGACCCTCAAAGGAAGAGGTGGGTAAAGATGATGGATAAATGGATGGATGGATGGATGGATGGATAGCTATGTTTTTAATATTAATAAAGAAAAGTTGCATTACATTTCTCTACTGCAATAAAAATGTTCTGGTAAGTGACAAAAAAAATAAGTAAATATTTCTAGCTTAGATTTTTTTATTAGCCTAATTATTATTTTATGACGACAATTTGTAACCGCTTATACTTGCATGTTGAATATGATGTCATATGTCACTGAACACCGTGGTGTTGTAAAATAAAGCAATTTTCATACAATTCAAAAAACTTTTTACCATCTGCAATACAGGTGTATACTTATTTAAATGACAAGACAGTTAAAATTACTGTAGGCCAAACAATATAGAAAAACTCATAGTAGAATGTGTTAGTTTGTAACATTTATTGGAATAAAAACTAAATTTACATTACATTCTTGACTATAATTAAGAATAATTTTTTAGTCTTAAATGGCAGAAGTTGGCTTTTGTGCTCCCTGTATGGAGTACAATGCCTCTCACATCACAAGTTTGTCTTATACTTAAGTTCAGGTTTCTTTAAGGTCAGATTGTCATTTCTGTTGCCTTTTAGCTTGTGAGTACTGTTTAATTGTAATTTTCCTCAAGGATCAATTAAGTATCCTGATTCTGATTATTTATTTATTATTCAAATAAATTCCTCTGTGTTTTTATCCATAGCCAGGTTTTCTCCCTCACTCACTGACTGTATTTAAAAGCACACAGGGTTTAATGTCATGACCATGGAAAATGAGCTGACTGATTGGAAGCCAGCATTTAGCCAGGCCATTGATTTCTCCCATTTTCATGAAAACTCGTTTTTCTAATCTAATTGCATCTGTTCCTCAAAATGAAATAATTGTATCAGGGCAAGCATCAGCTCTTGGCTACTGAGCTATTCTGTGTCATGTTGACGTTGAATTGATGACGGACTCTGTTTATTCAAGGCATCTACCATTAGAGCAAAGATACATTTGCCAATAATCTCTTATTATGAGGCAGAGGGGGAAAAGAAAATTACTTGAATGGTCACAGTGTTTTTTTATTTCTTTCTTTGTGTGTGTTTTCTGGTTGAAAACAGAAACATCTCAATCAATTAGAAAGGAAATTTTGTCGACATGTGGGGGAAAATGATTAATAGCGAATTCTGTTATTGAAAGGTCTCACTCATCAGATGTTCTCATCTCCCTGAGGAGCCAGCACAAGACTACAGGCTAGGTTCACACTTGTTTTCTTTTTTTTTTTTTTTTTTTTTCCGTTATTAAAAATTTTCTTGTAACACCATTTCTGAGAGAAACAACTCCTGGGGGCTCACGCACAGGAGAGCGAATGCTTTAAAACACCTATGAGGCCCTCAGTTAATCCTGAGAGCATATTTTAGGTTTGGTCTCTCAATAAAAACACGTTCAGCTTCAAATGGAGCACAGAAAGGAGCGATGATGGAAGCAGTTATAGCCATATATATGTTGATCTTGTTCACAACACAGGTCAGGCACCTTGTAAAAGCATCGTGTAGCAAACTGACACACACAATCAAGTCAATTTGTATGTTTTAATTGGCTAAGATCCTGTTTTAATTTTTCACTATTTAGTTGGAAATCACAATTTAAATGGCTCTGTTTGAGAAGGACCATTGGCACTCTCATGAATAGGCTATTGGTTAAGTAGACAGAGTGCTCAAACGACATTTTAAAAGCTTTTTGGAGCCAATAATGGACTAGGATGAATGTGGAGTGGACCTGAACATTGCTCATTAAACACTAGTGTGAAAAGCTCTCGGCAGGCTCTCGACCGCATGGCTGAGCAGTTCCAATCACCTCTGGTGAACTGCTGGCTGAAGGCTGTGGTTGAAAGAGCTACTCGAGTCAAAGGTGCTTTGTTATGTTATTGTGTACAAAGGTGAATTAGCGCATGCAGCTAGGTCAGAGCGGAAACAGCGTCCGACATCTGTAATGACAAATGTTTTCACAGAGTGGACGTGCTGCTTATTTGTTTATCTGAATTATCTGAATCAGGCAAATCCCATTGAGATCACAGGTTTTCAAGGGTGGCCTCATCAGCTTGAAGGCAGCCTGAAGATGCATGTTTTTTTTTGTTTTTTTTTTTTGTGGTGGTGCAGTTGGTTTGACTGTGGAAGAATACCTGAGTACCAGGAGAAAACACGTGCAAACAGAAAGAGACCATGCAAACTCCACACAGAAAGTTCCCAGTCCCAAACCAGGATTTGATTCCAAGACCTTCTTGCTGGGAGGCAACATTGCTGACCACTAGAAAACATTTCAAATTTATACATTCTCTAAATGGAAGATTCAAAATAAAACATGTTTGTATGTGTTTAAAAGTATATCTTAATTTAAGTTTAGTGTCCCCAAAGTGAATAATTTTGTCTTAAATGACAAATTAACAAATGTCATAAAATCTGCCATAAAAAAGTTGGTGTCAGTTTTTGCTTGCTCCTTTTTGACAAACTGTGTGTTAATGCTCCAAGACAAACACAGCTGGTTTTTAGTTTAATTACCTTTACGACTCCCAATTGGTCTTATTAAGCACATTATTGCCGATTCCCACATGACTTGTCAGGGTTTACATTAAAAAAGAATTAGCCAGTTCGGTCGGCAAATAATTCGTCATTATGTTGCTTTTATTCCTGTTTAGCACCTGTTTAATTCCTCCTGTAGTTTGCAGGGTCAATGACCTTACAGACTGGTGAAAGTTAGGCTGGTAGTAATTATTCTGTAACGGGTCAAAGGTCAGAAAGGAAAATTTGTCAGTGTAGTTACGTGAATGTTAATTTATTACATATCTTATCTCAGTTAAGTTGGAAACATCTGAAGCACACACTGCTTTTTCTTGGACATCCTATTTGTATATCAGTCTATGCTAAAATGGATTTACTTTTAGATTGCTGTTTTGTGTTCAGCATTTAGTTTTAATGAAAGAAAAGATAAAATCTGCTCTAGATTGAGTGCCAAAAAATGACATAAGGTTGGGATGGAGTAAGTAGGAAAATATATATATATATATGAAGAAGATCATCAGTCAGGCACAGACAGATAAGTGAGGAGCTGGTTATGAGAGGAAGTTGGTGGTATAGTTGCCATTGGTGGTGATATCTCTGCAGAGCAGACGTGATGCTTGAGAGGATTTGGCAGCAGTGCTGGCTGGCAGGAAGTATTTACACTGGAGGGCAGATACTGTAGCTGTCTCAGCTAACAAATATCTACTGTAAGCAATTCTGAGGTGTTTGTAAATGAGACAGCTTTGGTCGTCTTTGCTGCCTAAAAACTGCTGCCTGAGGAGGTGATATTGAATCTGTAAATAATTATGGACATACGTATTCTCGAACAATGCATACGATTTTTGAATGCCATAGAAAAAAGATCACCTGCCATGGCTTCAGGAATGACGTCAGTTGCCCTTTTGCCTGACAGTGTGTCCCAAATAAAGTCAGTCCAAACCCCAGATAGCGGGAGGATGAGCTGTCACTGTAAGCCTTATCATCCGCCACAGCATTGTGGATGTCTGAACTCCAGCTCTTTTAATTTCTTTTACCCATTTTTTTCCTCGCCTCCCACCCACATTTCCTGCTTTCCCCAAGGATTTCGGCAATTGGAGCAATGCACATAATCTTCAACCGCCCAGCCAGCCCTAAGCCTCAAAGTGTCACCCAGATATGGGCAGATGGAGGTGAGCTCCATCAGCTCACCTGTAACTTTAGGCCTGAGGTGATAATCATTTCAAAACTATGGGGGAGATGTTTTAATAGCCCCGTAAAGGTAACATTTATCTGTCTTATCACTTTTGACAGATGCATCTAGGGAGGGAGGGAGGGAAGACAAGAAAGGCTGGGACAGGGGAAGAAGAAAGAATGGCTGATAAGGATTCTCACCCAGTGGCAGATAAATCTGGAATTTAAAAAGTGCTTCCTTCAGGAGAAAGTTTAGGGGATTAGTTGCTTTGCCCCTCTGTTCCACCCGCATCTCATCCTCAACTAACCTTATCCTTCCTTCTTCACTAGCCAGATGTTAACCCCTGGAAAAAGCTTTGATGAGCTTTGCCAAATGCCTTTATTGTCAGTTTTCCCTTTAAAGTTGGCATCAAGCTTCCTTTGTTATCACATATATCATAATATTTTTTTCCTATTAGCACTTTTATGTGTTGTACTAAGTCTCCCTTCACAATGTAAAATGATTCTACCATGTAGTGTTGTGTTGTCATCATCCAGTGTCTAAACAGCATGACAACAGAAAAAGTGCTTTCAGTCCAAAACTTTGAATAAATCAAAAAGTTTCCATTGTGGCTGGCTTGAATTGTAAAACCAAACCCTTACTTTCAAACACCTGTCTCCACTAGTTTATAGTTGAACTGTTGAGGAAGTCAAAGGTGATTTGGAAAGCTTCATTTGATGTTTTATAGGGAGCACGTATGTGATGTTACAGCTTAGCTGTAATATTTTATGGAGGAAGAACCTGAACTTCATCTGTTGGTGTTTGCAGGTATTCCTTTCAGGGCAGTTTCACTCTCTTGCATCAGTAGTGTGTGTGTGTGTGTGTGTGTGTGTGTGTGTGTGTGTGTGTGTGTGCTCCTCAGTTTGAATTCATGTTTGATCCATTGTTTTGATCCATCATATCTTCCTTCTTGTCATTCATGTCACTCCTTCCAACACACACATTTATTTATATATATATTAGGGGTGCAACGATACAGAAAATTCACGATTCGGTTCGGTTCGATACTTTAGTCTCACGGTTCGA
>JARVJO010000165.1:6332505-6344967 GCA_031762555.1 Cynodonichthys magdalenae | reverse complement strand
GAGAGCTGGAGATCACGATCTGATGAAGCCAATAGGACCACATCATCCGCAAAAAGCAGAGATGCGATCCTAAGGTCTGTGTAAAAGAAAAAAAAGCACCTTTTTTTTCTGCCAGTTTAATTCTGAGAGTAATAATTAGGGTTAGGGTTAGGGTTAGGGTTAGTCCAAATGAACCAGGATCAAACCTTTATTTTAAAACAATTTTGTTTGTTTGTTTGTTTAAATACTGTTTCGTAGATCTTTAGATGTTATTTGGTCGTTATGTGAGTAAGATGATTGTATTAAATAACTACGTAGCTATGAACCCTATGATTAAAGCAAACACAACATACGACAACACTTTACATAGTACTATGCGAATTAGTGCTGACATGTTTAAGCATTTTTATTGCATTTACACAGCCAATGATTAATGGTGACAATTATTTTAACGCTCACTGGCTATTAGCACACAACGCACACACACAGAAACACAGTGGTCACTGGGGGCTCGGATATTGATCACTATTGGCTTTAGATTGCCATCATGGTGTGTCTCAACCAATGAGAGCCTTTGTCATTGCCTGGTAAAACTTACATGAACCTATCAGAAAATGATTCACAAGAACAGAGACATGAACATTTTCATTTTAAAACTCTTCGAAAAGATGGGCTGGATAGAAGTAGTTATCTGTAGCCCCTACATTTCTAAACTTTCCTACCAGAAAAGTTAAAGCCCTTAAATTTAAAACACACTGTTGATTCTAATCACCCACCATAACAAACAATAGTAGGATTTTGCAGATGAGGCTAATCAGCATGTGGGAGAAAAATAGACAAATGAAAGTAAGACAGGCTTGCTTTGCCTTATTTGTTTAAAGATTTAAAAAAAAACAATGCATTGAACCTTTTTAATACAAACTAATACTTTAATAATGCTCTTAAACTTTTATGAATTGTAATTTAATTGTGTGCATAAAAACAAGATTAGTTGCAATTAATATCAAAAATATGTTGAGATTAATAGCGATTAAAAAGTAAAATGTATGCCCAGCACCTGGGTTTTTCCGATAAAAACTCACTGCAATTATTATTTTTTCCTCTGGTGCTGTTAGCTGAGTTATAATCCATTACAACTGACCCAATACTCATTTCTCTGTCCTACAGCTGCAGTGGGTCACTTAAAAAGTGAAAACCAAATTACAATGGTTGCTTTGCTTCTCCTCCCTTCACAAAGAACACCATCCATAAATAATTCCAAGACATGTTTCGTCGCCATGCATCTGAATCAGCTGATACATATTTTATTGACCAGGGTTTCCATTAGACATGCTGATAGATGTTTCTAACACTCCAGGAGCACATTTTCATACATCCACTCAAAGATGATCATTAACAAAAATAAGCAGAGTGAAAAGACATACATTTGTACCGTCTGCCTCCACCTAGCTCCCCTCGCCTTCAAGTTTGGATGGCGGTAGTCTAGCATGACTCACCTCAAAGCCAACGTCGTTGATAGAGCTGACCTAAAATCACTGATACATTTCAGATATAAATAATAGCAGGACAGTTAGCCATTGAATCCCATTATCATTTGTACCCCCAATCAATACATATAGGTAAGAAGTAATGGTACCATTATAGACAGTTTTTCACCTTGCTTAACAATTTATCAAACAGTAGGGTCAAAAAGCAGGTGACTATTGACTGCAAAACAAATATCCATCCACTTTATCCACTTCTCCTTTCTGGGACACAAAGATCTAGAGCCTGTTTCCAGCAGTCAGTGTGTGAGGAGTGGGGTACATCCTAAACAGGTCACAAGGCCATCACAGAGCCACATTAAGTTCACCTATACATAAACTTTCACTCTCTCACTCACACCTAGTCATAATGTAGAACTTGATAATTTGCATTTCCTGCAAAAATGCAGTGCAAAAGCTTATTGTTAAAAGGTTTTTACTGAAAGATGCTGAAGTCAAGTAAAATTAGCCTAAATTAGCAAAACGCAAACTAAAAGGAACAGAAACAATATCAAAAGTCATAGCAGGGATTTCCTGAAGTAGCTGAACATTTATATAAATTGTTGAAATAGTACAAAAATTGCGGAACAAGTTACATGCCGAAAAATGTATGGAAGAAAAATTGATCATCACAGTAGTGTAAATGTTTATAAACATCCCACAATTACCAGTTAACCTAACTGATGAAAAATAAAGAGAGTTTGAAATGTTTCTGTTTCTTGTATCATTTGAACCAGAGTTTAGAAGTGTTTTGTTGTTCACAGAGAAAACTTCAGGCTTCAGTCTCATCGATCACAGTGCGGTGCTGTAAAACAGTAAGGTGCTTGTATTTTTTAATTGTTATTTCTTGCCCCTTTAATCTTACTCACCTAAAATGGAGAGAAAAACTTGGAGTAATATAAAGTACGTTTTTAAATAAAGCAATCTCTTTACTCAACAGGATGGATGTACTACTGTCTATCTAAATGTCTTTGTAGTTGCATCCTCGCTCTGCTACAAATACATCTGCAGCATTAATAAAATCTAGGAATGCCATTATTTACTTAGTAAGTGGGCATGGAAAGAATATTGGAGCTTTTCCTTCTTTTGGTTCATCATGCCATCTTGCAGCTTGCTCTTCGTCCATTGATGTTTTACAAAAAAAATGTCAAAAATGAAAACTATTCCAAATGCATGTTTTCATTAGCCACATAATTATCTCATAGAAGTAGCTCTGTGAACAGTTTTAATGGACCATGGCCAAGCATGCACACGTGTAGTTAAACATGACAACATGATTGTGCAATTATTCCAGCGGAGTCAGATGGACACGAAGCTTCCAATTTGCCAAGCACAAAGATCCCCAGTGTATTCACCAAGTTCGCTGGTAAGATTTTTTTTAAATAATACCTTAGAAACTGTCTTTATTGGCTAATTCTTGAAATTTACAACAAAATATATCATAACAATAGTGACTTTGTGTAGACGCCAATCAAACATTCCCAATTGGTTCTCAATCTCCCAGTCTTCCTGCCTCGGGCTCTGGAGATGGAGAAAGGCCATCCTGGGTTCATGCTGCTTCGTGTTCTTATTCAAAGAAAGTCTACTGCTGTGCTGTTCTCATCCCCCTAAAACCCTGTGTCCGTGTACAATCCCCTTCAGAATAGCATGCCTCAGCCCGAGGTCAGGGGTCGGTTATATTTGAATCTAGTTTTATTTATTTATTTGTTCTCAGTGCTCTTGTGTTGTCGTCGCTCTGACCCCAAAAAATATTGGGTTGGATGTGCTGTGGTCAAAGTCTTCCGTCTGCAGGAGATCATACATATTTGATTTGTTTGTCCAAACCTGGAGACAGTTCCCATGTTCTGTGACTGGCTGGATAAAGGGGAAAATAAAGAAAGCAAATGTAAATCTTGTGCAAAACACCAAAAACAGAAAAAAGCGTAAAGAGACTTTAGTTTTTTTCTAAGTTTTATAAACACTTTTTGTGTTTTTAAATGAATTTTAGGAACATGCAAAGAAAAGTCACACAATCCTAAAAAAATTAACACTCCATTCAATATTTCACTAGGAGTTAACTGAAGTCGTACAGCTGGTGGTTGCAGGATAATCTATGCAAATTATCAACCAATCAATAATGGTCTAGGACATTGATTTACCTGGTTACTAAGGACAAAAAAGCACATTTACAAGAACAAGAATTGGTTGCACAATTAGGCTGAACAGAAGACACTTTTTGTTGTTTAAGAAAAATCCATCCAAAAGACAATAAAACAAACACCCAATGACTAATCCTAAGTAGTTCAACAAGCAGCTTGACTTTTTTTTGATTCTTGAAGACATTTTATCTCTCATCCAAAAGGCTTGGTCAGTTCTGATTTTGGGATGGGAGTACCAAGCTTTTAACTTGTTTAACAGAAATTATACAATTAATTCCAAACCTTAATGGGTCTACTTTGTCAAAAACCTCTGCAAAAAACACTTATTAGCAATTCTTCAAGCTATGGAGCAAAACATTAGTGTTGTTTTTGAAATTAAACACATTTACTGATTGTCTTAAGGCTAGAGGGTTGAAAAATGATAAAACTTTAAATAAATTGTATTTTAACAACAGCATTGACTGATGTGTTATTGTCAAAGTAACTTATTGAAGGAATAAAGGAGTTTGTTTTAGTTCAGGTTTGTTTTTTTTGTTTGTTTTTTTAATCTGGCAATGTATGCATATCATATTGTATAAAAACTAGAAAGAATAAAAGAAAAGAAACTTAAAATGGCTCCAGTGGTATTATGCCACTGGCCATGTGCAAAATAAACTTAGCACAAAAAGTAAAGAAGTTGTGTTTGGTAGTTTATTTCTTTGTTGTAACAATGTATCTTGGCAGTAAATCTTATATCGTTGGAAAACCTGTTTGTTTCCATTTTTAAAAGGCATTACATTTGTAAGCAGAGTTGGGTAGTAACTAGTTAAATTTACTTGGTTACATTTACTTGAGTAAAATTTTGGGAAAGAAATGTTCTTTTAGAAGTATTTTTGCTATGCTGTACATTTTACTTTTACTTCAATAATTTTATTATAAAGTATCACTACTCTTACTTGAGTAAAATTTCTGGACACTTCCGCTGTGAGTAACGTCCCTGAATAAAGATCAAGCTTGTTTTCACCAAAGATTCACCACACACACCTGCAGTTTTTATTAGTTTCATAAATTTTATATTGAAATAAACTGATTTGGAAAGATGTTTATTTTTCCTGAATTTGTTATTTTGTAATTATGGTATTTATAGGAATAATTTTCATTTTGATCTTTAAAATACCAAAGTTTCCACATACCTTTATATTTTGGTTCATCCGATGGTATCATTTTTAAATATTAAATGACTAATGTCTTGATTGGTTTCTCACTTGAGTAGCTTGAGTACTTGAGTAATTTATTGGATGGCTACTTTTTACTTTTACTTGAGTAAAAATAGGTTGAAGTAGTGCTACGCTTAGTTAAATACAATGTTTGGGTACACTACCCACCTCAGTTTGTAAGGATCATACATTTGTGGGATGAGCAGCAGAGCTGAGTATGTGGGTTGTGCACATGAAAAAAAAACTGCCAAATCTCCTCTGCCAAACAATTTATGTTGTTGTTGCTATTGACACTTGTTTTGATCTTCTTGTACCCCCAGGTGCTGCCAACCAGGTGCCCGCTATAAGATATATTGCCAAAAATAATCTACCAAACACAAAGTTCTTTACTTCTTTTGCTAAGTTTTCTCATCATATTTTATGAAAATCTGCTATCAATATACTCGAGAAAATAAATTGAAAAATAAAATCTGTCAAATTGAGAATGATTTTTTTAAAAATCTGATTTTCCCTACAATAACTGAGTTTGTGTGTGGACAGGAGGTGCAAACACAGCATATATATAATATATATATATATATATATATATATATATTAGGTATCTGGAGTAATGGTTTCCATCACGAAGCAGTAAAAGTAATGTAAGCTGTAAAGTTTTATTGTTTGATAGACACTAAAGAATATTTAATGATGTGCGTTAGAATCTAACCATGTTATTCTCCACCAAGTACACAACAATTTAATAGTGGAAGTGTGAGGTGGACCAGCCTCGGGCGACAGCACCCACCCCCACCTCTTCACAGCAGCTGTTGGTGCAGATGTAAGGTGACAGTAATCAATACTGATTATTAAAGTGGGAACACCATCTCTAGTGTGTGATTAATCTTCATTCCCTCATGTTTACAGAGCCTCTTCTGGCCCGTTCGCCTTGTGGGGGGTGGGGTGGTTCTCCTTATTATCTATCCCTGGAGACAGCAAAAACAAAACAGTGTCCCCATTAAACATATTTCCTGTCACAACACAAAAAGGCAGGCAATGGGATAGACCTATGTGCTGCTGTATCAAAGCACACTTTCTACCACACACTGGTGTAGGATTGTGTTAAAAATTGAAAATATATTGAAAGAAAAAAAAAAGCTTTGTCAGCATCTTATGGCTGCATCACATGGCAATATTTTTAAACAGTCGGACGATTTTCAATGGCTGAGAGACACCACGTGTGAGAATAAAAAATCGTGGATATACCAGGTTTGGTCACAGCCACATGGCAAGAGACTACACAACACACACGAAAAGACATTTCATTCATGAACGTTCAGATGTGAAATCACGCAAGACTTCTTGAAATCTGGCGAGAATTCAGATATCAGAAGAAAAATCTTGCCAACCTCCAGAGAGACGTGAGTTCAGAATAAATAAACATTTGCCACAAGGAAAAAACAGTGTTGATAGTTTGTGGACTATTTTTACCAGAGGAAAAACAATTTCAAATTACTTTTAACGTCCAACGTACCTTCTGGTGAGTCATGACAGTTATTTTCTGTCTTTTTGTTTGTATTTTGGAATTCCCTCCATGCTTACATCACCTTGCTTTCTGATTGGCTGCACAACATATTCATCAAGCTGCGAGCTCATTTGTTCATAGGTGAACACCACACATGCTGTAATTAGGCCAAAAAAATCAAACATGTTGAATATCACCGATTTGAGATCAGGTCCCGATGTCCTTCCGAGTAGACTAGATCACTCTTAATACATACTTAATACATGAAAATACAAACCTGTACTGACACCTAAGCTTCAATGGTTTTAATACTATTTAAGAAACTTGCCTAAAAAATTTAGATAGATAGATAGATAGATAGATAGATAGATAGATAGATAGATAGATAGATAGATAGATAGATAGATAGATAGATAGAAAAAAAACTGTTGCGTTATAGTGTTATTTATAATGAGTTGATATTAAAAGGTTTGCAAAACTATTACCTCAAATAACCCGTATACAAAAAAAACAACAAAAAAAAACATTTTTTGGTACTGCACAAATTCTATTTCTGGAAAGAGGTGATTCTTTAGCTCTGTCGCCTGCAAGCAAGATTTCAGGTTCACCTCCCAGCTTTTCTGCGTGAAATTTGCATGTTCTCCCAATGCACACGTAGGTTTATTCTAGGAACTCCAGTTTTCCTCTGACAGGCCAAAACTCAAGATGTTTGATCAATTCATAACTCTAAAAAGTGTCTGTAAATCTTGGTGAGAGTGTGAATATTTTGTTTGTCTCATTTGTCTTTTTATGTCACTGTTATGGACTTGCATTTTCTCCAGGGTGTCCCCTCTCTCTCACATGGCCACTGGAGATATAGGCGGTCTCTTTTTTTTTACCAATCTGGAAAAAAAAAGTGGGTAAAGAAAATAGATTCATGATTTTCATGTGCAGCACATTTCATGGGGATGTGCTACATTATTACAGTGTCTGTTTATACCCTAGACATGTATTTTTATATTTGAATAATTTTGTTTCAAATTGTAAAATTACAGGGCTAGCATTTATTGAAGGGATGCACTTTCTCTGCCACCTGTTACGACAGTTTTTAACTAAGATCATGTTTTGAGTAGAAAGGATAGCATTTTGGTCAAACAATATGAATTTTGTGCAGTAATGTGAGAACATGTGAGATGTGTTAGCACACAGTGACTACTATGATGTTAAATTTCAGCAATAATGGCAAATTTATAATTATTACTAGTGTTGTAGACAAGACCACCTAACCCGAGACCAAATAAAGACCAAGACCACAGTATAGAGACTGGGACAAGTCCAAGACTGAGGAAGGATGAGAGCAAGTCAAGAACAAGATGGGGAGAAAAATTGAAACTCGTGCCCTAAATTATACAGAATACTGTAAACAGGTAGCTAACATAATAGGTACAGCTAACATTGACTAAATCTCTTTGAGGGACAGGTAAAAAATGCTGTTACATAGGCAAACTGCTAACTTTAGCTAGCCAGCTTTGCTTTCCTTTTTTAGTTCTTTCTTTCTAAGTGATGATAAAAGTTTGACGTGGTCCCCAACATCTCTGAAAGTGAAGCACTGCAGAATTTACAAGTTGCTGTATGCTTTCTTCTTGATTTGTGTAGCACTGGACCACCGCTCACTTTCATGGAGTGTTGCATATGAGTGTGTGTGTGTGTGTGTGTGTGTGTGTGTGGGGGGGGGGGGGGGGGGTTGACATCGTTAAAAAAAAAAAACCAAAAAAAAAAAGCAATGGACTTGGATTTGAATCAATACGTTTTAAATCCAATAAAAGAAAGAATTCTGTAAATTTAGTGATATTTCCACAGTTGTGGTCTTGACTGGTCTTGAAATAAAATCCAGAGTCCTCAATGTCTGAGAGTGAGATAAGACTGAGTACAAATGCGGACTCAACCAAGACCATCAAAAAGTGGTCTTCAGGCCAAGTACAACAACCATGGTTTCTAAATTTGGGTTGGTGGGGGCCACATTTAAAATTGGGTCCTGAAGCTGTACACCCAGCCTAAAGAAGTTTCTTGGAAGAGAGACAAAATGTTTCATTAAAGAAAAACCCGAAGGGCCTATATTTGTTTGTCTCCCCTATTTTTTTGAGTTTCAATCAAATGTGTTCAGTAATTCATTATTTAGCCAATAAACAATTTTGACACCAACATTTATTGCTAAAATGTTAAGCAAAAATATGTTTTGTACAATACAGAGTCTGAGTTCTGTGGGATTCTTAGCTTCTACAGTGCCACATTTTATCTCAACATTTGTGAAATAAAATTCAAAGCCATTTTGTGTTTGCTAATGTTGATTAGACGCAAATGTCATCATTAAACAATAATAGCTGTATGTCAAATGGTAATTTTTTGAAAAGTTCAATTAAAATTCATCCAGTGGTTCATACGATATTTTGCTACCAGATGGACTCAGTTGACTCCAATGTTTAATAGCAAAGATTTCGGAAAAAAATGTATGCAATCACTTACATCATCATGTGCTCGGGATGAGTCTCAGCTACCTTCACACCTAATTTTATCTCAATATTTGTAAATCTGACTGTGTTACATTCTAAAAAAATGAAATGTTGGATTTACTTAACCATGTTATGTCAACTGGTTCCACTTAACTGAGTTGAATAAATTCAAAGCAATATACCAGTTTTTTTAACCAAAGAACATGAGTATGTTGCTTTGAATTTACTTAACTCAGTTAAGTGGAACTAGTTGACATAAGTAAATCCAACATTTCAGTTTTAGAGTGTACAGCCATTTTTGCATTTGCTTAAGTTGCTTAAGTCGGGCGGCCATCTTGAATATAGATGCACTTTTGGCATGAGCAAAAACATTAATGTCCTTTTGCCTTTGCTGGCAGTTGATAATAAAATGAATCAGGTTTGGTGGAAACTTGGACAACAATTGAAAATATTTTATTTACTAAATACTCAGTTGATGCATCTTAATTAAAAAGAATTTAAGGGGAATTGGACTTTCTCTAAGTTTAAAAAATGAGTGTAGCAGAACAAGTAGTATATATTCATAAATATCTTTACTCAGTCAATAACCTTGCTTCTATAACTAACAATGCTTCTGGGCCCACAAAGTGAAGTCCCATGACCTTGCTGTGTGGCAGCTATTGTGAAACAAACAATTCATCATCCTTGCGCCGCTGCATCTACTATCAAATTCAGATTAATGTTTACAACAAAAAAACTGAACAAAAATCCAATTAGAGTCACTTAGGGTATAGATTGTTTGGTTTGGGGGCATTTATGCTACCAGGTCAATTAAAGGGAGTCAATATTACAATAATGAAACATTAATGAAAGTTTGGTTGAGACAATCAGCAGCTCAGGGTTATGATACGAACCACTGACAAACATCTAAAACATGTGGGGGCCGTGGAGGAGTTCAGTACTTGCAATCGGTGTTTGATATTCATCAGTGGTACAACATTAACATTTTTGGACCAAGTTGAAGGCTCTCCACGCCTCTCTTCTCTGTGGCCTGTGACTGCAACAGATGGTCACCCACTTTCTCCCGAGCCCCCCCCCCCCCCATCCCTGAACACTCCCCCCACAGGTGTCAGGCTCCCACCCGCACTTCCCCACATCGTTGGATAATCTGCTGTCCCGCCTCGCCTCCCCCTCCTGCTGCTTGTCTAAAAAGAACCTCAGCCTTTCCCTGTTTAATCCACTCATACCCTTCCTGCCCCCCCCCCCCCCTCCCCTACACACACACACGCACACCCTCACACTTCCATCACTCAGCACCTGTGAGGATCCCACCGAGACGAGATAAGGCTTATTTATTTCTCCCTGTCTTTTTTTTTTCTTTCTTTTTCAGTGGAGTTGGGAGATGATTTGAGGGGGTGGGGTGGGCAGTTGGGGTCAGGTAGAACAAAGGAAGAGAACACGCACAGAGACATTGGGAATTCTTGACAGCTGTTTCATTCAGAAGCCAATCTCCTCTCTCGGGTGCCGTATCTTAAAAAGGCAGGGGGAGGAAAAAGACAGGGTGGCTACACTTGCAGGATAAAAAAAAGGGGGGAATAGACGGAGATCTTTTGGAAAGTTCAGCTGATTAATTTGACACAAGGCAGAAAGGATGGTTAAAGGCAAAGAGGAGGAAGAGAAAGAAGGAGGGAAAAAAAAAGACTTTCTTTGTTGGAGTAATTGCTCTGAGCCAGTCTAGTGTACAAACCAGTTAGAGATTATAGGATTTATTCCCTTGTAGATTTTCAACTGAGTCGCTTTGCTGGAGCCATTCTGTTCCTCCCCAGCAGAACGATCATCCTGGGACGTTCTGTATAAATCGCAAAATACATAAATACTGACAATTCAGGTGCATCATTTTTTTATAACTCATGTCAGCAAGGCAGAGGAAGCATGGATGGAAAGTTCTTGTGTCATAGTAAACAACTAAAATGCCAACATAAAAAACAGAACAGAGTACATTTACTTTCCTGGATGACACATGATGACTGGTAGATGCTCTGACATTTGTTTTGCAACCCAAAAAAATGAACCTTTGTTCTGTGTCAAAAGGTCACAACCTGCTAAGTAATTATTTCTTCTTTTTAAGCTGTCTAAATTTTCCAACTAATCTTGTAAATGAGCTTATGTTATTTTTAGTCTTTACATATATTACATAATTTATACATCTGCATTTTTTTTTGACGACCGGTGCCGGAGTTTGGTCCGCATTCCCGGCAGTAAGTCGGACTCATTTCCGGTGAGAGTTGGACTCTGCTCAGATCCGTGCCAAGTCGGCACGGTTGGTTCCTCGGGGTTTCCAGGAGGAGTGTAGAATTTTTTCTGACATTGTAGTGTGTGCAAGCTTTTACTAGTATGCATGTGTGACATTGTAGTTGTATGTGTGTTCAACTGTTGTATTGTGTGTGTGCAATTGTTGTATTGTGTGTGCAAGCTTTTACTAGTATGCGTGTGTGACATTGTAGTAGTATGTATGAGCAATTGTAGTGTTGTGCGTGTGTGTGACAGAGTTTATAGTTGTGTGTGAGAGAGGAAAGACTGTTAAAGTCCTTTCCGGCGCCCCATAATTCTCTTGTTTATTCACACTAGTATTGTTACCACACACACAGACAGGTACTGACGCTCTCATTCACACTAGTATCATTACCACACACACAGACAGGTATTAAACCTCTCATTCACACTTGTATTGTTACCACACACACAGACAGGTACTGACGCTCTTATTTACACTAGTATTGTTACCACACACACAGACAGGTACTAACACTCTTATTCACACTTGTATTGTTACCACACACACAGACAGGGAGTCAAATATTCACTTGCATAAATTTATTATTATTACTAATACTATAATTAAAGGTGAGCCGTGCAAATTTATGTTTCTATTGAACATGTAGCCCTTTGTGTTACTTGGTACCCCATAAGTAGCTCTGTCTCAAAAAGGTTGGTGAACCCTGCTCTATAGGATGATTTATACTAGGGGTGTAAATATGATACTACATCGATATGTTTGGATGACAATTCAATATTTCTCGATATCACAAAGTTTGTCATGATATGATTTTGATTCAATTCCCAAGTCTGCCATCGATATAATGCGATATCATATGCCCATCTAACGCAATGACTGTGTTAGATGGGCATATGATATCGAGAATATGAGGATGATATAGATTGATATTTTCATTTTGCCTCAATATAACTGAATCTTTACCCATTCAAAATGATGTATCGATATAGATTTTTTTAACTAACTCTGTTACAATCAGAATTTTAAAGAAATCCTTGTCAGGTAACTGTGTGTGCATAATTTTGTAACACGTTACACTAACCATTTTATCCAAGGCCTTGCTGTGATCAGGTGATCATTAAGTAGTGGAATTATGTTACTCCAATCGTTTATCCAAAGTCTGATTTCTTTCCAGCTTGTCCTGATGACTCTGAGGTGTTCCCAGGTTAGAGAGGATACATAATCCCTCCAGAAAGTCCTACCAGTGGTGGGTCACAATTTAAAGACAGAACCAGTGTTGTGTAAAGTACCTGAAAGTGATACTTGAGTAAAAGTACAAGTATCTTATCATAAAATTACTTTGGTAAAAGTTAAAGTCT
>JARVJO010000165.1:6306870-6329875 GCA_031762555.1 Cynodonichthys magdalenae | reverse complement strand
AGGAGGCCCAGGGGAAGACCCAGGACACGCTGGAGGGACTATGTTTCTCGGCTGGCCTGGGAGCGCCTTGGGATTCCTCCAGATAAGCTAGCCCAAGTGGCTGGGGAGAGGGAAGTCTGGGTCTCTCTGCTTAGGCTGCTGCCTCCGCGACCCTACCCCAGATAAGCGGAAGAAAACAGACGACGGAAGGACTGACTTTTTTTTTGCTTTTATCCGTGTGTCTTTGAAATGTTTCCAGTGTGTCGTTGGCTTTAATTTTGTTTGAGCTCAAAATATATTTCTTCAAAACTGCAAGTTGTGAGTCTTTAACTTGTCATATGGCCAACATTATAACACTAGACATAAAAATTGACATTTAAATATAAGACACCTTTGCCACCTAAAGTGCAAGTATTTTGCCTACATATTGTAACTTGAAATTTTTGCTAAATAACTTTGCTTGAAGCTTACTTTTCTGCTTTGTATTTCTGTCAGTATTTGTTTACCATGATGACCTTAAAGTCCCTGTGTAATAAATATATAGCAGTGATAACATATTGTAAAAACAATCTCATGTCACTGGAATGAACCGTTCTTGAGACATTCATGTGTGAATAACAGGAAGTGATGACAAAGTGAATGTCTGCATGCACAATACAGATGACTGAAGTAAAACATTTTTTCTGTGTTTGCGAGAGTAGATGAACAACAGTAACAACCGTGTAACGTTTTCTTATTCACTGTTGAAAAATCTATAGTGTTTCCAGGAGATTTTTCACATGTAAAAGGGGTCTTTAAAGGTAAAGGGGGATAAAATGAGCTGGTGAGAAGAATGGAAATATTAATTACTGATGCTATCACTCAAGTAGGTATTCAGGAGAATAAATCCTTTATTTGATGCTGAAAATGGAAACAACCTCAATCTGTGTGCAAAGATTATTATAAAATCAAAACTGCTCTACATATTTGCATTTGTTGTGCTACTTTGTTTACTGTGATACTTCAAACAAAGCATTATCATTTCAAAGGTGGTCAAATATGTGATTTCTTGTCTGTGCATTAAAAACAAGACTTTTATTTATTGTTTTATGTTTATGCTTTTGCCTTCAAACCATCAACAAATCACTGGTGAACTTAGTCTGACTCTCCTGGCTTCCATAAAGTGTGGGGGTAAGTTTCATTGTGCACCTTAGAAGATGCCTCATGCAGGACAGATGCCGCAAAAATACTTTCTGAACAATCAAAGGCTTGCTCCCCTGCTAACATTCCCAACGGTTCCTTTCAACACATGTTTCCAATCAAACAGCGCTCAGAACACCTTCTGTTTTCAGTTTTGCTCTTTGACGAGCTTCTTGCAAAGTGGACGTGTGTGGGTGTGTGTGTACTTGTCTGTTTGCGTGTGAAATAAGACAGGACCCTTTACCTCCCATGCAGCCTAGCAGGGAATGGCCCGTACTCTGCTCACATGATGCACACCAACAAGTTATGTCATACAAGCAACAACAAACACTGCAACCAGTTTTACAGGCCAAAATTACACCACACGTTTATATGAACTGCTTTTGAGGATCACAAGAGTTTAATGGAACCATTTTTTTCTGTGTAATGAAGTTGCATCATAACTTAAGCACAAACCCAAAATACTGTTTCATGTACTTTGAAGAGGGATTTTTTATGGCAACCTCAAAACCCGCCGGAGAGAAAATAAAACGTTCAAGAAAACCATCAGCCCTTAGTTTTCACAAGGCATTGACTCATGTTTTTATTTTATTTTTTTGACTTGCTGTTTTGATCGTTTCTTCTCATTTGTGGGGAAGTCCTCTGCTTCTGACACTTTTGGGGGCTGAGAGTGGTACCAGGAAACGTGTGACACACCATGGGTGGCAGAATGGGACTGAGCCTCTGGTAAAATTGGCAAAGGAAATGTAGAATTGTCAAGGGGGTGGAGTTGTACTGTAGCCTAGTTGAGGCCTAAATTTGGCCTGAGGAGGTCTAATTTCATGGTGTGCACAGGGGATTGTCAGTGTTGTGTTAGATAAGCTGTTGGGCTTGTTTGACCTTCAAGTACTTAATTAACATGTGTGGAGTTACAGATCTTCTGACTTGGGTGCCCAAGATATAAATACACTAGAATATCATTTTTTATTCTAGAACTATCATTTTTTCCTTTCTTATTGTGTAGAGATTAAAAACTTCAAAACATCAAGACTTATCTTAAAATATACACAGAAACAGAAACTAAAGAATGCTCCAACAGAATTTCTTTAGTGGAAGTCATATACATTTTTTTTCTGGTTTGTGCCTATGTTGTGTTTTTTTTTTGAGGCCAGGTCATCATTTTGTTTAAAGAAGAAAAAATGAAAGGCTGTGCTTGTTCTGGTAATCATTCTTCCTAATCTAATTTTTTTTCCCCCAGCAGGCTACTTTGGAAGTGATTTAGTTACACAAACACACACAAACATTTAACTTTTCTCTCTACTGTGGCCACACATTAAAACAGAACTTCTCCTCAGAAACATGCACTTGCCAGATGTTGGCAGAAGCTTTGCGGAAGAACCCACAGGTATGTGTGTGTATGTGCATGTTTTTATGTCAAACAACGGGCACTTCTTGTGCATCCACTAAGATTTACAACCACAGCTTTCTCTACAACTGAGCCATCTTTCACTTTTTCAGCCCCAGAGGGTCAAGGGGAGAAGCAGATGCATCAATCCAAAACAGGTGAGTTAAAAGAAAATCTCCTCAGTCATTTGGATTGAGCATTTTCATCTACCTACAGTTTACACAAAACCCCATCTGCTTCCAATATCGACATGCTCAACACAGGGGTCTACTGGTCAAGCCTGCAGGGGTCAAGAGGACAAAATGGAGTAATGAAATCAAAGTGACCATATGACAGACACGGCTGTTGATCACTGGAAATCGGTGCAGGTTTTTAGTATGAAGTAATAGGATGGAGCAAATTCAAAAGGGAGGATATTAAAGACTCGGCAGAGCTCTTTCAGTCAGAGTAATGGTTGGACCAAGTGGGGCCAAAGACAGTTTTATGGTTCCCCTCAGGTTTCAAAGTGTTAAGTGTGTAAGCTGATACAGCAGGGTATGTAATACACTGCGTTTTGTTTCATGCTTGGATAAAGCCCATTGTATTTTATTGGATTTAAATCAGTTTCATGAATTAGTTGAGCTGGCCTGTGATGTCACCTTTGTGGAAATAATGTTAAAGGGAAAAGCTGATTGAAATCTTGCCAGTGCGTGTGACTGTATCAACTTAAAGTATTTTTGAACAGGAGGGTCTACTTTACTGTCACAACAGTTTAGTTTGTTACTATGCTTTTCATTTTTCACTTTCAATACTGAGGCAATTTATAACATTTCAAACCATCTTTATTAGGTCATTTCTACTTCCTGCTTAAGATGGATACTTTGTCAGTTCAATAGACCAACCTTGGTCCTCATGGCCCGTTATCCTGCATGTCTTCATTTTGGATTATACTTCAATAAAATGTGAGACACAGCGGGTTTCTGATTGCGCAATTTCAGTGCGTCTTTTCCTGACCGAGTATAAACGGGCTGAAGACGCGGTGTGTCATAAATTCTCATAAATCCTCCCTCTGCCCTCCCACAACTCATATAAAGTATATAAACTGAAATAACGATGGCTGGAAAGTGTTTTTTCTACTCAAAAGCAGTGTTATGTTTTGTTTGTTTGTTTTTATTAACAGCAAACAAACGGAAAAAAGGACAGGACCAGCTGCGTGCTCACATTCATCCTTGGGACCTGAATCAAACCAGCTGCTCTTCAAGCTCTTTTTAAAACTGGCTTCAGACAAATATATAATTTCAATAAAATAACACGCAGAAGGAAGAGCTGCTCGAAGTCCTGTTCTGGTCCAGCTCGATCCAACTTCTCTGCGCTGACACAGCTGAGGACTGATGGTCCACTGCGGTGCTCCTCATGAACAAACACACCCACTAAGTTCAGACCAATCACACGCTCTGAGCTGCAAGGTCCTCGTCTCGCAGTTCTGACTTGGGGCAATGTATAGGACAGCTGTCACCAGGGGATAGCACCGGGAGAGCAGACAGAGGTTGCGCAACTTTTGTCACTCAGTGGGGAGAAAAAAACTTGAAGTATAAACCTGGCTTTAGTTGATTCCCTGCTCTTCAGCAGGTCTACTTATTATTCAGAAGCCTGTTATTCACTCATTCACACAAATCAGGTGTGTCAAAGCAGGAAAACATCTAAAACATGCAGGCCTTGAGGACCAGGGTTGGGAAACACTGATGTAAGGGATTGTGACTGGTTTATATTATACTGTATGTCTCTAAACCTTCAACAAGAGCTTAGAAGATTATGTTAAAACAGGATCTGCAAAGTTGGTTTTAGTATAACTTTTAGGGTGTGTTCACACCTGACACATTTGGTCCACTTTAAATGGACCAGAATTTGTTTCCCTCATTGGTCCAGACCTTTTATGCAGGTGTGACTGCACTCATGCAAACCCTGGTGATGACCAGACAAAGACCCACTTTTGATGTAGTCTTGATTCGCTTCCAAACGAACTCTGGTGTGGTTCACTTCTGGTGTGAATATGGACCAGCCTTGAACCAAACCAACTACAAGAAATGTGCCTCTTTGAACTTCATAAGAAACCATTGCCAAGCATCATTGTCACAGTTAGCCCTTCAGTGTTGCTAACACTACCACTGTGTTACAAACAATGAGTCTTTGTGGGTCATGGTATGTGGAGCATCTTGTCTCCTTTGGGTTGTGGCACACATTTGCCAACTCCTTCCCAAAATTAGAAGTATATCATCGCAAAATTGCTTTTGAATGAGCTGCTATTGAAATTCTAAACAGTATTACAACTGTATTAACAGCACCACCTTTCTTTCCGTGTCTCCCATCTCCCGACAGGCTGGGTTTGGGGGACAGGAAAGAGACACAAACAAACACAGAAGAACTGGTCCAGGTGTATTTTCTTCTGGAAGTGAGACAAAGAAAACACATGGTTTTGATATAAATAACTGCAATAAACATGTAGAGGAGAGTGAGTAAAGACAACAGCGTGAGGAAGCCTCTAGCAGCAGAAACGAGGAATAACCCAGGAAACCTAAGCCTAACTATAGCATTTTTCAAAAAGTAAAGTCTAGCTAGTCTTAAAAGTAGACAGAGTTTCAGCCTCATGGACAGAAACTGGAAGTTGGTTCCACAAGAGAGGAGCTTAATAACTGAAAGCTCTGCCTCCCATTCTACTTTTAAGATCTCTAGGAACCACAAGTAAACCTGCAGTCTGAGAGTGAAGTGCTCTGTTAGCAAAATGTGAGGATCAGTTTAAGACCATATTTTTTTCTGTAATCTTGCATCACTACTTCACTTTGGCCATAGTTGCTTTGGGTTGAAATGTATGACCACTTGATTGAAGCAGAATGGATTTGTGGAGTTCCAAAAGCAAGTGGCATGGTTTAATTTAATTGCACAATTTATTTCCATAGCTATTGTCGATACCACCAAAGCACCACAACACAACAATAAGCATGTCCAAGTGAGTGTCATATTTTTATTATTGCCAACTGGAGCTGAAGCCAGTAAATACCCTCAACTACTGCAGAGACATTTCTTAAAAATTGATTGTACCTTTACCACAACAGTCAAAAGCCAGGCATAGTGGATGTTGGTGTTTTCTTTTTTGTCCAGTTTAAAAGGAGCTTTTTAAATCTCAATGCATGTGGCAAAGTGAAAGCTGAAACACTGCTGAGGACATTTAAAAAGCATCTCAGTAAAGACATGAACCATTGTGGGGTTCATTTCTCTACATTTGTTCCATTGAACCTCAACCAATGGTAACACAAAAGAAAACAGACTGTGACTCAGCAGGAATGGGCAGAGAAGAATTACTTCAACATTGCCTTTAAACTCTCATCTGAGGTATTATTTGGGGTCAAAGCCGCTTTCTGCCCTTTCACAATTTAAGCAAACTCCCACTCTTTGGCCTGCTTTCTTCGGTTTGACCCTGATTTTAGTGCTACGATGTGCAGAATGTCTTTATTTCCATTCTGATCAGATAAAATAGAGCAGAAGATTTTCCACTTCATGGGACTAATGCAGATTTGGAAGGAGCCCTTTCTAAAATTTGCCCTTCTGCTGGAGTTGAACGTCATAAATTTGACTTTTGTCTTCATCAGCATCATAGTCACGAAACATTGTTATTAGAATTTAATCCAGCTCTTGACAAAAACCTTCTGCCCAGCTGTTTCAGGAACTTATCAGGAACGAAGATTAAAGAGACGGAGGAACACAGAGGATTTGTCTCTTTGTGTGCCTGTTATTCAACAAATGTGCAATTGCGTTAGTGCTGCAGTTGCTTAAGCAGGAGTTTGTCATCTTTCAGAATTCCTCTGGTGAAAAGCACACTTTAGTAATTTGTCTTTAGATCTCTTGTTTCTTTTGAGGATTGATTGACAAATAGCCTCATGTTTAAAACATTTTTTTAATGAAACAAAACAGTTTTATACTCAAATGAAAAAAAAATGAAGTAGTTTGATAGCAGAGATATGAATATATGGTGGTGCAGAAATGTTTTATTTGCAAATTAATTAAAATATGTCAACAAGAGAAGACTAGTCCATCCAGCATCACATGCTGGAGCCAGTCTGACCCAAAGCCAGAGGAGAATGAAGACAACGAAACTGGTTTGTTTGTATCAATACCCTATTTAAAAGATCTGTTGCAAATACTGTTACATAATAGTCTAGAAAATGTAATAGAAAACAGAGAAAATTGAACAGGTTCATAAAACATAACCCAAACAGAATATAAAGATATCTATGTCACACCAGGAGAGACTAAATTCATCCATTCTGCAATCCTAGAGACTCCAAGTACAAGACAAATTGCATGTGTTGGCTAAAAGTGGATTTTGCAAGTTATGTCCCCTTCAAACTAGTATTAAATATAGTAGCAGAATTAAATAAATGTTATTTTTTGCTGGGTTCCAACGATGGGGGCATGCCTCCTGGGAAACTTTTGCCTCTACAGTGTTTAGAGGGAGGCTCTGACCAACGGTCAGAGGATTAAGAAAAGGCTTAAAACATATTCTGAGTGGTGCTCTAGGAGTTTGGGTGTTCCCCCTAGCATTATTCAAGACAACACAATCTCATTTTCATCTCATTTTCTTAGCTGCTGCCATTTAAATATTTATTTTGAATTATTTATGATTGCTCTTTATTTTATTAAAAAAAAAAAAAAAAAAGAAAATAAGTTCTTATTCTCATAAACAGGACTTGGGCAACCAGTTTCCTTCCACCTCATCAACCACGTGATGTGAAGGAAAATAAAGTTTTCTTGATTTTTTTTTTTTTCCTCAAGTCACTAATGTCCTGTAAATGCGATAGCAGCAAGAAAATAAATGTATTATTTATTTGTTAATATGTGGCTTCCTCCGTGGTGTTACCAAGGAGATAAACCATTTGTGAATGTTTGAGCACACACAATCACGAGGAATTAATTTAAAAAAGATTAAAACTATGCTCAATTTATTTACTGAAAAGTTTTTACTGTATGTACACATTACAGCAGAACCGTTTCTTAATACATCATTGTAAAAAAAGGAAATTGCACAGTGCTTACATAAGTCATATTACCAGCATAGTACCATACTGAGGATAATAAAACACAATGAAAGATGGGCAACAAGACACAATGAAACAATAATATATTTCTCATCTCTCCCGGGAAAAAAAAAATCCCCTGAAACAATAGCTTTATGGGAAAAGTCCATATGTCACAATGACTGCATATAAACAATATTACACAACACAAATAATAAATGTGCATTAAGAAACATTATCAAATTTGCATATGATGGGGAAAAAATTAATATCACAGGCATCCCTCCAGTTCAAAATGTGACAACGTTAATAAAGCTGCTGTGTATGAGCTGACCCGTCTTACATCAACACACACACACAGCCGCCTCAACATTTATCTACACACGAGCCAGGAAATCTGCCCCAGAACAACACACACACAAAAAAAAAATTGACAGAAAAATTGACAGACAAAACAATAAATAAGCAGAAGAAAGAGCAAAAGTGAGCACTGCCTCACTGGTAACCCCTTGTTTGTACTGAAGACTCTGAGGAACGGTTGTGATTACACCATTGACTGAATCATCTGCAAGGTCAGGCCTCCTATCTTTTCTCCCTCCTACTCCTCTGCTCCTCTCCCACTCAGCAGCCGAGCAGTTCATATGGCTGCTGAGACATATTCAGAGGCATGATACTGGCAGTGTTTACAGACACATAAACACATGCCCTCCTACACAAACGCACGGTGGATAAATTGGTAGACACACAAGTGCTACTGCTGTATTTTATGTAATCTTACATGTTTGACAACACACTTGTCTATTTGACTCGTTGAAACACCAACCTCCTAATCTGTGCTCTCAAAGAACGCAGAAGAGTAGAATCTAGTAATAAATACAGTGTGATATGTTAATCCTAACACTTGTTTTAACTCTAAATAAAGAGTTCTGGAAGGTAAAAAGGTGTGTTTACACAGGAAAAAGTATATGGGACAACTAAAAACAGTGTAATCCTTTCTGCATGGTCTTTCATTTAAAAAAGCTGACACAAGTTGTGTGATGCTTATCTAAGCCATTGTTTACATGCAAAAGCACAGTTATAAATAAAGATACTAAAATGTACCTTAAAAAGTACACTAGTTTTGATGTTGCTGTAACCTAAAAGAGTACAAGCTTTGCCAGTGGTATTTTTTTGGACCTTTATGTTTGTAGCTTTAAAGGTATATTTTTTGCATCCTACGATAATTTTTTTTTGTAAAGTACTGTTTTTGTCCAAAACTTAAGATACAAGCAATAGGTACACAATCTCCCTCCTACCTCTAACCACTTCCCAGTTTGTCTCTTGGTGTACAAGGAAGAATTTAAAAGTGCTCAATGTAGAAAAAAAATAGAAAAAAAAAGCATGATGTGTGTTTGTGTGTAAATGAGAAATATTTTAAAGTGCTTTTCAGAACTTGGAGAAGTTAAACAGTTTGGACTGATTAGCATTTTCAAAGCATTTCTACACTGATATCTAGATAAAAAAACAGGCTGCACTCAACTGGTTTTGGTAAGCTAAATTCTGGAGTTGGTACCACAAATTAAAAACAAAAGAAAATCTTGTCAGCTGGGTTTTAAATTGGTTTAAATCAGCTGATGAAAGATGTTTGATTTTAGGCAGGAAAAGTATCTTTGGGACATCTTTGTCATCTGATGTGTTTAACAGTATCCCGTTTATGACTGGATTTTTAAACGTTTACCATGTAAAGGCCCCCAAATACTCAGGCGTACTTCGCTTTACGGAGGTCCGCGCAGACTCTAGGCGGACTCAATGCAGACTCAAAGCGGCCGTCCGCCGGACTGGTTCGCGCAGAGATCAATTTTTTACATCCGCGTCCGCGGTGTCGCACAATAAACTGACCGCCGAGTTCATGTCGAACTGTTTTGAATGCAACACCTAGCTTATAAAGTTGACACCATGACTGAAATTGCCAGAAATTAAAGAATTTGTCAGTACGCGGACAATATGCGTGGAGTCCACGCGGCTCAAGGACCGCGCACAGTACGCCTGAGTATGTGGGAGCCTTTATGTTAAAAATATCCTGTTTTTTCTCAAAAAGTTTTAAAAATATAAAAAAAAAATGTTGTATTGTTTAAATTTATAGAGTACAAGTCAACAATGGTTGAGCACAAAATAGGCTGCTATATTATTGTTTCTCAACAGTTTTGTTTGAGTTCACAGGAATCTGCCATGAGCAGAGCGTTTTAAAAATCTACTCTTTTAAAAATCTTTTTTTTTTTTAGATTGTTGTACGTGGATTACTGAGATGCATCAATGCAGCCTAAAATTATGCAAAATAATCTCCCTTTTGGATAAAAATAGTCTCACACTGCAAAATGTTACACTGTGCTACAATTTGAATAGCAATGTCTGGTATTTGTGTGTTAGGAGCATGCGAACACGGTGACAAACAGCAACATACTATACAAACACACACACTCACACACTAATTATTGACTGAACAAAAAAAGGCTCTTAAGTGGTTTCTTATGAATGGACACAATCATGAGGGAAAATAAAATCAGCTCCATTGTATGAGGCCTATGGATAGGCAGATCCACACTGAGGCCACCCACGGCACAGCTGATGTGGTTTTACTCGTAACCACTCTGATGAAATATTCATTGAGAAACAGCTCTGACACCTTGAGTGAGCTCCGGTTACAACCAAATCATTCTAGGTGAAGCAAGAGCCAGAGTCCCGCTGGCAGGATCGCCATTCCTCTCCCTCGCCTCCACGCACACGACAACAAACAGACACAAAGCCCGGCATTCATTTTTGATGGAAGGCATTAATTAATAACCCCGAACCTGACCTCATTTTGTCCTGCTGGTTTCCCCGGCTGAGCGGAGCAGAGCAAGAATAAAGAAATCTAAAGCTGTCTCCCCACACCACCACCACAGACAGAGCAGAAGGATGAGGGCGACAGTGTGAGGAGAAAAAGCTGAGATAAAGCAGTCAGCCAAGAGGAAGAGCAAATTCGGGATTATCATACTGAATACAAGTGAAAGGGGGTGGGAGAAGGCTGCAGAATTTGCTTCTGAAACCAAGAAGGAGCATTTCCCTGATGTGAGGGGAAAGTAGCCTCTCACGCAAAAAAAAAAAAATTCTGACTCCACAGTCCACAACACTTTCTTAAAGTCCTCTGTCTTCATGCATCAGTTCCTGCCAACACTCACACACAAAAACATACACACACATCACACAGTGGTCGATAAAGTCCCGGAAAAAAAAAATCATATTCACATAAGAATGATGACAGTACAGACTCACACCAACACCTGTGTGGTAAAAAAAACAAGTAATTTTCTTTAGGTTGTGGTGCCTGAGTCATGATGACGTCAGATCTTGTGATGCTGCAGAGTCCAAAGATTCCTGTGTTTTAAAATGTTAGACTGATGGGTGGATAATGGGCCTGATGCTGACAATAGGTTATACAAAAAAAAGGCACTTTTATACACTAAAAAAATTACAAAGTTGGACTAAAAAAACACCCTAATTCTTACCTTGTGTTACAGTAAAAAAAAAAAATTGTTGATCATATTAAAAAATATATTTTCATAACAACTGACCAATGCAAATTCTTATATGAATGTATCTTATTAAAAAGACTTGCTGTCATCTTTGACATGTAAATACTTGTTTGAGTCCTGGTCTTTCACTTTCTCAGGAGTAAAACCTTCCTTTCTCTGAGCCTGGACGCTGGCTGAGCTTGGCCAGCTGAGTGGGCGATGGGGGAACGTCCTGCCTGCTGTACGGACCTTTGGACTGACTCGGGGCCTGACTATTGTCTCTGCTTTGGTTGTTGATGCTGCCGGTGTGGGTGTCCTGCGCAGGAGACGGCCTGTCTTTGTTAGCTTCCTGTTCTCTGCGTCTTTGCTCCTGCCTCAGCAACTCCTGTGTCTCCAGGAGGACGCGAGCGTTAAAGTTGGATTTTCCCAGGTAGCCATTACGAGAACCTTGGCCCACGGAGAGCCGGGAGTTGTCTCTGGATGGCCTGACTCCCTCAGACGAGGTGTACCACGAGTCCTGGGACACTGTGCTGTGGTTCTTACGAGGCTGCCTGAAAAAACAGAGACACACAGGATTACTTGTACTATTCAATGAGTCTTTTAAAACATTTCTATCATTCTAAAGTGTCTAGTAAAACATTTGGAGAAATAGACTCTGTGATAAAGAAACATTGCATCATCATCCAAATAAATAAATATAATATTGTATTGTGATAAAGCTGGTAATTTACTGTACACCCCTAGTACAATACTAATTATTTACAACTTTTTTCCACATAGCCCTATGGCAATACTTCATCTGTGAAATATTGATGTCAGATCAACACTATTCAATGACTTTCAAAAATAACTGTGCCGTGCCAGAGAGTGTTGCCGCTTTCATGTATTGTGAGCTGAGAAGAGGAGATGAGGTCGTTGTATTCTCTTAAAATGAAGCAATGTGAGTGGAAGAGAAGAAGGATCTTTTTGAAACACGCTGCCGGTCTACACTGGATCCTGCACGCGAGGGACGGAAAACAAACGACAGAGGCCTGAAACGCCCAAAGCACAATTAGTTCCACATAGTAAAGAAACACAAACGCTAAAACCTCCTGGAGAAAAATGTTGGCTTTTATCCATTTAACTTCTTTTTGTGGATGCAGATGGGTGCACTCACAGAGCAGACAGAGTAATAGCAGGCCTCACAGCGTTATCTGCCTTCTACTCATCTTTAGCCCCTAGACAGGACAGCATGATGCACAGCAAGTCTCACTATCAAAAAAAAAAAAAAAAATACATCAAGCATGCCCTTCTTTTCAGAAATTAGCTTTGAAAACCCTTCATTGGAAAGATTTTCATTTTTTTTTACTGCTGACTTTAAGTCTGCTGCCCCATTATTAGGATCCATTAAGGCCTGACATGCGATGGAAAACCTGTGACAGTGTATTTTGCATCATGGGTGCTAAAAGAAATCCCCTTCACACCTCACTGACTCGTGTGCTTTAAAAGGTTTCTTTAAGCTCACAGGATAAGACTGAGGAAGACGACAGGGGCTCAGGATGCTTTTAGGACAGAGCGCCTGCATTTCTTGTTGGTCTGAGTCTCATCCCAGGCAGGAACAGACAGGAACAAACTAAACAGACCATTTAATTGAACATTTTAAACATTGCAATCATTAAGCTGCAGTCAATGTATTTTGACCATTCAAAAATTATTTTAAACATTTGTTTGCCCTAGAGTTTAAAAAAAAAACATCAGAGCTGTACATTTTGCCTAAACTTTAAATTTGATGCAACTCCCGTGGATCCTTATGTATTTCTTTTAATACTCAGTGTGTTTTATTTTATTCACCCTCTGGTGAGTTATGCATTCCTTTGCTGTAACATTTGCACTGCATTGAAAAATATATATATAATATGTTGATGCAGAAGCATAGTGGCTCTCAGTTTGTAGAGGTGTTGCCTCCCAGTTAGAAGGTTGCTGGATCAAATGTCGCCTGGGGACCTTTCTGGGTAGGTTGTATTTTATTTCCATGCATGCATGGGTTTTCTCCAGGAAACTCTGTTTTCCTCCCACAGATAAACTCTAAATTGTCCCTAGGTATGAGTAGTAAGAGTATGAATGTGTGTCCCTGTGATGGACTTGCAACCTGTCCATGGAGTACCGTGTCCTGAGCTAATGGTGGAGGTGGGAGGTGTTGCCCAATAACGGTAGGGGCAACACTGGATTATGTAGAAGAACAAGTATTACATTGTTCCTTTTAAATTTGTTTGTTTTGTTGCATTGAAGCCTAAATGTTAAATTTACAATTGATTTAAAATCTAATTTTATATTAAGTACAAAAAAGAACAAAGGAGATATACATGTTTGTGTGTGTGGGGGGCAGCACTCGTTGGTGGACCGAACAGAAGTAATTCAAGGGCCACCAGTTGAATATCCCTGCCGTAAGCTGATTGTAAACGTATTGTTATACAAAAATGTCACTTTTTTGAAACTGTTTGTCTTTTAAAAATCTAAATATCTGAGTGAAATACAAAAACACATTATTTCCTTAACTGAAGAAGAAGAAGGCTGATAACACATGAAGTGTAAAAACAAATGTGTCAGCATTTATACACTGTACAGCTGCAGCTTAAACATATCATCTTATTACATGATGTGCATGTGTGAATCCGTGTATAATCTGTGTAGAATGAGGGGTAATTGGTGGAGGGACAGATGTATGGACAGACTGCAGAGAGAGCTCCACCACATGCTCCGTATCTGGGTTTGGCTGTCTGGGCGAGCCGCCATGCATTTACACTCGAGCTTTGGCTCGTAGAGCAACCGGCTCTGCTCACAAGGGAGTGGCTTTTTTTAAAAACCTGGGACGCCTGTTGCACAAAACAGTGATCGGTCTTTGCTTTCAGAATGACCTTTAGATGTTTCGGTGCAGGGGAGAACAGATTTAGAGGGTAATGGCAGCAAAAGGGAGGAAAGTGGAGCTGGCGTTCTTCCACAGGAATGTAGCTGTGATTGATGTGTCAGAAGATCTAGTTCTCTTATCACCTCCACTCCTGCTCCAGGATATGTCACAGAATACATTAGTTACATTTACAAAGGAAAGAGACGGGGGGAAGAAATATCATGCCAGAGAGTGGGATAAATTTAGATTGACATAAAATAACAAACTAAGCCAGGAAGTTGGCTCACACAAAAATGTGTGGCCGCTGTGTGTTTCTTTAAAAGCAGCTGGGAGAAATCAGACTTTATTAGGAGGAGAAAGATTACATCCACACAAACATGTTCAAACCTAAAACAATTAGAGAAAACCTCTAAACGCATCCACCAAATGTCATTTCTTTTTATAAGTGAAAAATGTATTTAATTCAAAAATGTTTTTTTTTTCTAGGAAACAATATTGATATAGCTGAGGAATGCAGCACAAAACACAATGATTGGCTCCCAAAGGTAACGTTAAAGAAATAGTTTGATAATTTTGACTTGGAATTCCATTTAAATGTCACAAAAAAAATAATATCTTATCTGTTGCGATAACATTTTGAATGACCTCAGTTTGGAAAAATACAGCTTATATTTGAAAAGGCTGATAAGCCAACGTCTAGTATAAGTAGATTGCTGCCGTTTTGAAACAGCTGGAGTCTCAAAGATTTCACAGCTTTTTATGCAAACCAGTGTTATATGACACTACTGCCAGGGCTATTTACATATGCTTGTTAAATAAGCAAAGAATTCCAAGTAAATAACTGCGGATGTGTCCCAGTTCAGGGGCTGCAGCCCACGTCGGCCGCTTGCATCGTTGCACCGTAGGCTGTATCAATTTGTAGGCCCCAGCTCTTATGGCCAACAAAACCCAGAAAACATAGGTTGTATCTAAGTATCCTATGTGGCTGATAGTATTCCAGGATTCATTGTGTCATTAGCAAACTAAACAGAAAAAACAAAGATGAGTATTTTTTCCTTCAGTTTGGAAATTTATCACGAACCACATATTTAGCAACTTGACTGATAACATTTTTGCTGCAATGAGATGTTACATAAAACGCTAAACCTAAATTATTACGTTTTTACATTTTATTTAATGTAAAGTCTGTAACTTTTTAAAAATACACTGAATTTTGTAAAGTTGTCACTCTCATGAAAAGATGTATATGTTCCAGAGGAAGATAGGCTGTCCCATGTCAGCTGTTTTATGAAGTGAATACAGACGGCCTACAGCTCACGCAGAATGCGGCTACGCGGGACACATTCTACAGGACCGCAACCCCTGAGTTGAGACACAGCTTGCATCATTGTGAAGTTGAAACCGCTGTAAAGGTTTGAATAATACTTTGCGGTAAGTACTGTGAAATGTTGAAGACTGAAGATGTTTTAATACTGTGGGTTCATATGGACTAGCTGGTTTTAGTTTGTCAATATAGAACAAATTAAGCCGACCTCTAAATGTTCCTGTCTTAAAGCAACTCAAAGCTTTAACATTTACTAGTGGTTCACACAAAAATTATTATTAAAACATTTAAACAAAATTGTGCTTGCATTACACAAATGTTTTGACAGCTATTTTAAGAAAGCAAACCACTTTAACGTTGGTTGTTTTTAAATTAGCTGTTAGCTCATCTGCTTTTTTAAAAACAAAATCTCTTTTTTATGAATGTTTAAAGAGCAATCAACAACAGGCAACATATTAATTATTATAATTTTTACACAGAAATTCACCTAAAAAAAGCTAAAATATACCTTTAAGGAGCCTAATGTTGACATGTTTGTCCGTACTCGTATGTATTTTGCGTGTAAGTTGGTTTCTTTCAGGCTAATCAGTGGTTTCTCCCTCCTACTAAAACACTTGTTCGTCTCTCGGCCCCCTTTGCCCTCCACTGCATGTCACCTCTAATCCTCCTCCAACAACAAGCCTTCATTAGTGTTCTTCCAATCCTCACATCCCAGACACAGAGTTAAGCTTGGCTGTCATCTGATAACCAGCTACCATGGCATCTTCTGAAAGCTCTCTGAGGTTTTCAGTTTTCCCCCCTTTGACGAGGAATGTCTCTTTTTTTTTAGCTGAATGGCTAAGTGCTAAATCTTCCTGTTTTGGAAAAAGAGGGTCAAAGCAAAGAATTTCCAGAAAAGAGGTGAATGAGATTAGAAAGAATTGCGGTTAGTGGTATAAAGATGTAAAACCTTCGCTCTGTAATGAGGAGCCATTCCAAGACATGAGTTCTGAAAAACCTTAGCCAGGGTCAAGCATCAAGCCTGAACTCATACAACTCTATGCCAGAGACACTACGAGATTATGAAAGGAATGCGTATCAAAGGCCACTCTGGCCGGCAAGATGAACTTTCCCAAGGAACTCAGCCCACTAAGGGGAAGCCTCGGGGCAACTGTCACATCACATGACATGCCAGCAGATAACACCTTCGAAGGAAATACACAGATCAGTCAGGCTTATATGCACCACATTGATTATGTGTCTATGTGCGCCGTAAATCCATAGCCATAGACAGGAACATGTTTTAATCGACCCAACGGTGACTGGCCAGAGGCAGGAAAGAAAGAAAGGCACACGGGAACAAGTCTACCAAGGGAGAAGGAAAATGAAAAGCCTAGTTAAACATGCACTTTATAAACATTAGGTGTTCTATGTTTATTTTGATCAGCAACTGAAGTCAAACAAGTTACTTTTTCCTCACATTTCATAAAACTCTAAATTAACAGATTGGTTTTGATGTGGAAATCTTCACTGTTAACGTTTATTTTGCTACAAAGTTGAAATTTGCATGTCAGTCAGTGGATGGATTTAATGCCTCCAGGGGAGTCTCTCCTTAAGCTTCAGATGTGGAAATTCTTCACTGGCAGCTTAGAAATTTGCACAAACTCTGAAGTGAGATTAGAAAGCTCCAGAGGACACTTAAGACATTTTAGAGAATGATAGACGGAGCTACAAATATTGATACTCAGTTGTGCCCACGGCATCAGGAAGTACGATACTGTTAGCTTTATTGGCACATATTTGACAAATATGCACAAAAAGAAGAAGAAAAAAAAACGCAACATGAAGATGAAGAGCAGTTCTTGAAGCTCTCAACTCAAGATGTAACTGATATTAAAACAATCAAAAACGATGGGACAAAAAATCTCAAAATACATTGAAGCTGTTATTTTTTATTCAGAGGTCAGTCCTATGGGTCAGAACTGAATTAATGAAGGGTAACATGAAAATAATAAATAATAATATGATTTTGTTAAAATGGGTTGGCTAAGAATCATCAACATACAGTATCTAAGGATGAGTTCGTACAGGTTTGTTGGGTCTGAGTTAAAAATACATAAAGGAGATGAAAAAAGAGAATAAATGCAACAATGAGAAAAAAAGCTGACAGAAATCGAATAAGTCAAAGGAAAGGGTTGAGAAAGGGCAGGAAGAACGTGATGGGTCACAGGCATGCAGCAGCGGAGGCAGAAACAGACAGATGAAATGAAGACAAAGGAGAAAGAGGGATGACGTCTCACCGTGGCAGTGAGTTGTATTGCCTCTGTGCCTGCTGGAAACTGTCCCTGTCATCCTGCTGCTTCTTCTGGACCTGAGTTTCTACTGTTACAGAATGGCGTCCGCTCTGTGGCTCTGTCCGGTTGCCAACCTGTTACACACACACACACACACACACAAATGAAGATAAAAAAAGAGTAGCATAAAAAATTAGGAATCCTTCCATTCTTATACAGAGGCATACTTAGACCCAAAATTATACAACTCATTATGAATGTTTTACTGGCCCAAACTCCAGTTTAACATACATACTCATTTATTTGGCAAAGCCATCACAGGGGTATGTGTACCTTAAACTGGTAACCCAAACGGCCTCTCTTTGCTCTGCTGAATACAAACTTTTTGATTAGTCTCCTAAAGGTACTAGTCAGAGAAGGATTTTGCTAGAGTTAATTAAACCATAAACATAATTATCATATTAAGTGCAAATGCTTAATACATTCCAGAAATTATATAACCCAATTTAACTTCCTGATTGATCTCCAATTTACAGCTGGATTGTATTATGTTGCTTATTTGTTTATATGTTTAAAATGAGAAATATCATGTTTTTAAAAACTTCTTTTTCACATTTAAATAATTCAGTTGTGGTCTGGTAGAACTGCATTGCTTTTGCATAAATTCTCATTCTTAACTCCACAGGCCCCTCTTTCACTCTTGTGCTGAGGTGCACATCAGTTCGTTTTGCTGCTGTCTCTTTAAAGGCAAATGAGGCACTCCCATTGATATTTTTTTGTCCACTCCATCCTGTTTGGCCATTTTTGTAGTTTCATAGTACATTCTGTATTGGCGCAGAAACTTTTTATTTACAAATTAATTAAAAGATATCAACAATGGAAGATTGGTTCATCCAGCCTTACATGTTGGAGCCAGAGTGAGACTGACCCAGAACCTGAGTCTGACCCAGAGTGGAATGAAGATGACCAACCTGGAGACTCACAGGCACAGATTTGCTAAATTGCTAAGCCGGAAGATGACCTTGTTTAGCAGTTCTGGAGCAAATTCTGTGAAATTATTGTTAAAAAAACATTTTAAGTATTAGAGACAACTGACCCATTCAGAATATAAAGATATTTACTGTATGTAGCATCAAAAGAGATTAATAATTTGTTTCTGCATTTCTAGAGCCTCCAAGTACACAACTAAATTTATTTAAAGGGGATTATTACCTTTGTATTGCCCATGCATATAGTTCAATTCTAAACCACAATCAAGTAAATATGTTACCCTCAATTGTTTAAGGATTATTTATAAGAACATCCTGCCATTTTCAACATTTCCACTTCAACATGTCTCCACAGAGAGTGGTGCTCTGTAGGCTAGAGTGGTAGCTCGGCTGCAGACTGAGCTCCAAGGAAGAGCTTTCTACACATTGGCAGTGCTTTGTACCAGCAAGTGTTTAGGCAGCTCCGCAAATCTACCACAGGATATTCAATGAGTCAAAGCAACACTCTGCGTATCTTTTTTGATAAGGGAATGACATTATATCATGATATAAAGCTAAAAAGGTGGATTTTGCTTAATACTTCTCCTTTAGTAGCTAAAAAGGGGATTTTGCATATGTCCTCCTTAAGAGCCTAGTTTTTCCACCTTCTTTGCAGAGTCCTTGTACTTTGCTTTGTACCTTTGTTCTGTTATCGGTGAGTCTTATACCTAATAGTAATGAGGTTTAGTGTGCACTTTTCTAGGATTTGAATCATTTGGCTCAGCAAACCAAAAAAAAAAAAGCTGTCTCTTTTGACCCTTAAATGACTTCACACTTAAAACTGTTTGTGAGCAGGAGTTTGGAACCTGAAAAAGTAAGCTTTGGGCCAGCTCCTAAAAGTGAAATTAGAAATGTCTGCCTTATAGAGTTTTTATAGAATTATTATGTTACATTAAATGATCAACTCTGAGCTTGGTGACTTAGCAATTTTAGGTTTCTTACCACTCAGCACATGAAAATATAACCCAAGCACTGTAATATGAGTCCAATCATATATAAGTGCATTTTCCATTATTGTTTTTAATGAAAGCTAACTTTTGAAAAGAAACAAATTACACTTGACAGTTTCACAACAGCAGCTATTGTTTCAATTGAAGCAAACAGTATTTGTGTTACAGTTAGAAAGTGTTATTTTACGATTCATTTGTTGCTTCTGTTTTTTTGTGGACAGGAAGTGTGTGTTTAAAAACTAGTCAGCCCTCAAAGTGTCTGTGCAGTTTAACTTAAAGTGCCTTACTATGGCTTCTGTAATGTGCTGCCACAGGGAACATAAACTCCCGAGGAGTGAAAACAGGTCGAAAAGCTCTTCCCAATGCTGTAGAAATGAACCATGGATCAGCTCAAGTGTAAAAATAGCCAAGAGTTACTGTGGTTACAGAAAGTCATGGTGAGAAGAAAAAAACAACAACTTTCCTGTGAGAAAAACGAACACCCACAGAAAATCCTTTAAACTACTTCAAAGTCCCCGACAGCCGAGTGAGCATGTGTGAACGATGAAGAATTAGCTGCACCTGAAAATGTAAAGTGAGTGTGGAACGTCTGGTCAGCTTCAATCAAAATATTTTACATTTCACTTTGGTTAAAAAAAAAACAAAACCCAGAAAAATGGAGATCTTTTTTTACTTAACACTACGTCAGAAAATAAACCTGATAAAAGTGTTGTGAAACATGTCATATTAAACATTTATATTTTCTTAAATTTCACTTAGAACATATCTTAAATGTCCATGACTTCATCTAATTATATAAATCTTTAAGTGGCTTGTAGCTGAGAATTCACACCTATAAATCTGTCAGCCGTAGCCGATACAGCCTACCTGTTTCTGTGGTGTTTGTTTTTGTTGTCTGATCATCTATGAGGTTGACATGGAGACATCATCACCTCCAAAAACCAACCCTTTGCTAACGAGCTGGCTGATGAAGGAACACAAGCCAATTAAAAGAAACAAGCTGAGAAAGTGTTGTAGACATGGCCTCCTCGTGTGTCAGCTTTCGTAAAACGTGGGCAATAATGTGTCAGGCAGGTGCTGCTGCATGCTTTATGTGAACGTAATTTGGCTTTAGCCAAAAATTTCCCCCATATTTTATGAAGCAGCTCCACAGAAACATAAAGCATTTTAAAGATAGATAAATATTTACTTACATTTGAAAAATATGTGCCTTTTTCATTGGGAGACTGTTACCAGCATATTACAGAAAAAAAAAATTGATGGGATAAAGGTGTGTCAGCAGAATAACAGGCTGTCAGCAAAAACGTCTTCTGGAAAACGCCTTGAATTCTTGAAATGGCTACTTTCCTTTTTCACTTGAACAGCTGCAATAATGGCACAATTACTTTTCACTCAGTGTCAATAGCAAAATCTATCTCAAAGACCACCAAGACCTAAAATACCTATAGTACTCCAAAATGAGTCAAGTGAATTGGACTCATGTTTCAGGCTGTGAGAACACATTCCTTGAGCTCTGAAAGTGTAGCAAAAAATAAAAAAAATAAAAAAATATTGCGTACGGAGAAAAGAGAAATTAAATATCTGAAGAAAAATGCAGTGTTCGAAAAACAATTAGTTGCACATTATTTCTTGATATGGCTGTAAAGGAAATGATGAGAAACCTGGAGATGCCTGATGCTCCTGTATGTAAGTGAGGGGTTGAGGTAGATGACGCCATGTGGAGGGAAATGCATGAGAAATAGCCAGGAGAGAAAATCAGTCAGTGTAATGGCATTATCCAGGGAAGCAGAATCAGATTATTCCATGTTAGGCCGGAATACAATGCCATGTGAAATATGACATTTGTTGAAATCAAATCAAAGAGATGTAAGTGTTTGTTTTTATTCAATAACATGAAAAATGATGTCAATACGGCACACTTTTATCCCTCCCTCGTTTCCTTGTTGGTGTCACAGACAATGCAGAGTAAAAACAGGGGGAAAAAAAGACTTATCCACCTGTTTAAACATTAAAAGCCTAAAGGGACATAATATGAACATTTTTTGCAGCCATAAAATTACCCAGACATGAGGAGCAGCTGGGTGGGAGATGAACTTTAACAGTTCAAAACCCAGGCAGAACTGACACGGTGCAAGGATTTCTGAATCAGAGCCGGCCACAAAGGTGTCAAAGAAAGTTCAGAAGATGGATCATAACTAACATATGGCTTTATCATCCTTACTCTTGCGGTCTTTGCAGACCACCACATAGGAAAAAGTTGTGTTGTACACAAACAGCCATATGGAAGACATTTAAGTTGCTAATGGGCAGAGAGAACAAGAAGAAAGTGGGAGAATGGCAGTAAACTACCACATCCTGACAAAAGCCCAGTTGGATAATGATTCTCTCTTAAAGTCAGCATGCCAACCCAATTCCGCCAATTTATTATAAGCAAGCCCAGTCTATTTGTGGTTGGCGGGGTGTGTAGCTTCAGGCGGTGTATACATCTGAGCGCACGCAGTGTTGTCTACTATTTCCCGGTCTCGTACCAAAGATCCAGACACAATGGGACACTGGTTTGGTTTTCTTCATATCACATTCAAAGTGTTTTATACATGAAAAGTGGTGTGAATGAATCATTTTGCTCCTCTGTTTAGGGCTTATCTTATCTGTTACCAGTTTAGTCTTTAAATGAATGGGGTGAGATGAAAGTGAGATGAAGCACGCGAAGGTGTTCCTGCATCTGTGTGCACACATGGTAATGAATGCAGCACTACTGCACAGCAAAACAATTTCATTGTCCCTGTTAAAAATACACACAAAAAAGCTCAGGCTAATTTTTAACAGAGTGATGACCCCACTACAATAGTTAAAGCTCACCCAGAACATGGAAGGTCCTAGCAGGGACTTGGCAAGGTCTAGTAGTGCACATCAAGAACATATTGAGTTCCCTCTCATTTGCAATATGGAGTGATATGTTGGTATAGTGCATGCAATGGGGTAGGCATGGTTATTCAATATGGTGAATGTCTTAGATGGAGATAGAAAAAAAGCCTAGATTTAACTAACTGTTATGATGTGGGGTTGCTGCAGTTTGTCAGGTCTCAGTTCAGCAACAGTATGTGCTCAAAGAATGAGGTCAGTTGACTACATGAATATACTGAATGACCAGGGCCCTCATGTATAAACGGTGAGTATGCATAAAAAGCTGCGTACACCAGGTTCTACGCACACATCGGGATCTATCAAAACCAACGTTGCGTGAAATGGTGTAAATATACACACATTTTTTAACTGTCGTGAGAATGTGCAGCAGCCATGGAAAGTTTTTCAGTCTACAATTTTAACCGACAATGTCATGAATCTGAGCTGAATCCACAGAAATATGACTCTCTTCTGTTTTCTGGATGTAAGGAGCATCTGAACACGGTGTTAGACTTTTAGTTT
>JARVJO010000165.1:6289467-6306770 GCA_031762555.1 Cynodonichthys magdalenae | reverse complement strand
AGCTGCGACTCTGTTCTTCATCAACTATTTCATGAATTAAGTTCTAAGTTCTACCAAACTCATAGTTCCTTTGTGTTTACAGTCATTTATTAAAGACGTGTAAAGATGGAAATGTCTCTCAGCCTCATGCACTGCTGAAGACAGAAGTTTCACACACGCGCGCGCACAAACACACACACATTGTTTTCTTTTGCACATCAAGCTAATTTTTACAGTCCACTGCTTATTTAGAAATTTTACAGTTGTTCTCCATTTAATTCATCATTTTTCTGCATCTAGAAATCATTTCTGGTCGCGCAGAGAGCAGAATCTAAGCAGAAACACACACGTTGGACACATTTACACCTATTTTACATATTTAAATACAAGAGGGTCAGGGGAGGAATCTCAATTCTACGTTCGTTGGGATGTATAAAGGAAAGGTGCGCAGAAAGATGCTTGCACAGGGTTTTATACATCTGAATATTTTAGTGCGGTGCACTTTTCTAAATTTGTCCATTGGTGTGTTTAAGGAAATCCACTCCACATAATCCACTCATTACCATCACACAAAACACACCATGTACTGTTTAACTGGTTACAACCAATGGGATTGTACTATTTTGTGGCAGAGAGACATGTTGCCTTAGCGTTAACCCTAAAACCCTGGAAATTTGAGTGACAGAAGCTAATAGTAGTTATGAGTTTGCTGAACATAATCAGGCACAGATAAACTTGAAAACACTTTCATCAGGTTAACTAATGTTTACATAAACACAATAAATACTAGTAGACACATGTATCTTGGTAGCATGACCTAGTTATAATAAATACTAAATATTTAATATAAATATTTCCCATGAACATGGATTTTACAAGCTACTGTTGGTGTGTTTGATCCAAGATACCAGCATGACACTCACATAACCTCCGTGTGGTCATGACCAAGAGCGACGTTACTCGACAGCACAAATCAATTTTATTGCCAGAGAAAAAGCTAGCAGAAGAAAAATGCAGCTTTCTTAGAAATACTTGCTGTTTTATGACAAACATCTGGAAATCCCCTCTGAGTAAGAAGGAGGTTGGCAAAGGAAACAATCAGGGGGAGGGTGGGAAGGGTGGGCTTTATGATAGACAGGTCTTCTTAAATCGCGGTCATTATTTCATTAAGTTGGAGCGACGGTTTGATCACTGACCTGAGCATTGTCACAGCAAACACACCTGAGCCCAGTGCTTAACACCCCAGAGATGAGCTGAGGGTCAAATGAAGAGTCAACAACTCCACATCTCACGTGGTAACATTAGTACACTCCTCCATTAGCTGCACTTCAATCCAAGGAGAGCGTTTTGCATTGATTTTAATTACAGATCTGCTAAAAAATGTTAATACGAAGGAGAGTGTGTGCAACAACAACCTGTTAGACATTTAAGTTTATGTTTTTCTTTTAACTTTAAATATCTACATTTCTATGGCAACTGGGCTGATTACGCTTGGATTTAACAAACATTTTTTGTGATTTCATTTTCAAACTGTTTTGAAACACATTTAATTCAGTATTCATTGCGGTATCAATATTTTTTCCAGGTATCAGGGCATTTTGAACAAGAATGGGTATGAGTACTTGTAAAATCGGTATCAGGACACCACTAATCTAGATGCCTCTTTATTTCTATTTCAATTTCACACATTTTCAGAGTCTATCCACTGCTGTTGTTGATTTCTTTAGATCTGTCCTAATGTATAATATTATTGTAACATTTTGTTAGTTTACTTTGAAACCTTGATTTTGATTCATTCTTCGGAGCATCAAAAAACACAGACTTGTTTGGTATCGTATCATTGCAGGAAAGCAGTATGCCCAACAGTGTCAACAGACACAAGCAATTAGAAGCTCAGAAGCTGAAAGCGAAGACTTTGACTGCCTAATGCTGAACAAACATTTAACATCTCAGAGAATGTGTGAGAATGGAAAAAAACTAAACTGTGATTGAAGTCTGCTCAGTGAATTCTTTTTAACTGTCAGTTGGACAAACACTGACATAAATCCAAAGTAAATAAAGCCTGCCTTCCACAATATAAGAACATTGCGGGAAGTTTGCCAGTTGCTGCTGTTTTACATTAACTCATTTAGACAGCAGACAAATCAAGCAGCAGGACATGCAGACCAATTTAAATGACAAACTGACACTGAGTGTTCTCCAGAAATTTAAATGCCATTTTTTTTTTCAAACTTTTAAGGTCCGACATTCTGACCTGCTATTTTGATAATAGCTTTGTTTGAGTCACATAGTAAAAAGTCACAGAATGAAGGCACATCTGTTTGAAACCAGTACCATTAAAAAAACAAAAACAAATATTGAACACACGTTTTATGTGAGATATGTCGTTTTTTTATATAAATTTTGATAATCTCCTTATTGGCAAAGTAAGTTAAGGCACATAAAGAAATGGTCCAATTTGGAAATTAATGCATATTCAGAACAATGATGGGTTTGTTAAAACAAATGCAAAGAGCTGGCATGTCTGGAACAAACACATACATAAGTGTTGGAATTTTAAGTGGAATAATAATGTTATCAGATAGTTGCTGGAGTGTCTGACAGTCAAATCAGTGAAGGTCATCCAAAACACATTTAAACACATTAGACACAAATACCAAAACTTGATAGATTTTCATGTAGGTTGCACTGTAGGCTTGTAAGAAATAGTGCCCTGTGACAATGTATGTTGTGACTTGGAGCTATATAAATAAACTGAATTGAATTGAAATTAAAGTTAAGCCCCAAATTTCGGAAAGGTCCTGTTCTTAGAGTACCTGTAAATTGTTAAAAAAAAAAGTGAAAACTGGATGCGGTTAAAAAAGCCTACAGAACATTTGGATGACATCGTAATGCAAAAAGAAGCAAACAAAAAACATAACAGCGAAACAATTATCAACTGTTAAAAGGCGGAAATGCTGCACTCCTGCCGTAGGGTGGGCACAGGGCATGTGTCATGTACTGTACTGTTTTATATATATTTAAATAAATTTACATTACAATTTGTAATATTTTAGATTGAAAACTCACAAAAAAGCATGAGAGAGAAAAATATATTCATATTCCTTACTGCACTGTATTTACATCATTTTTGGTTTCTACTAAATTTTGGGGATTCCTGGAAAATGCCAAGACAAGAGGACAATTTCTGCTCTTATTGTTGACAGAAATACCAAAATTTCCTTGCATCAAGGTGTGGAAAAGCCATAGTCTTCAGGTTACCTCTGGTAGTATTTCTGGGGATGTCAGCGACATCCTGCATTGCATATGGTTCCACATCAAACGGTAGCTTGTACTCAAATCTGAACTAGTGCCACATCCAAATGACATGACAAGAGTTATCCATATGTTCTAATACTGTAATAATAATGAAGTCACCTAACCTTTCAAATTGGGCCATTTTGTTCCAGCCACTGTCACTGCGCTGAACATTTTTTTTTTCACTCCCTATGAATGCAGCTTAAAATAAAAGCCGATTTAAGCAACATCTCAATCAATGGGTTTTACAACTTCACCAAACCACTAGAGATAATGAACTGTTCTGCTTGGATGCTGAGATTATTTCATTGAGCACTGGGGAGATAAAATTAAGTGCTTTTCCCCATTAAACTATAGTCACAGCTAAACTTTTATTGCACAGCATGGTGAAAAGTAAAATTGAGTCAGGATGAATTAACAAAGGAATTAACTTGATTACCTTCTTCTATGTATAACGAATAAATCCCATTGTTGCCACAGATCAATCATGGAAAAGAAGATTGGCTTTAAAGAAACTCCTCCCAAATTTTAATTTGGAAATTTTAATTTAAAAAACCCTTTTAATCAGGTCTAATGGAAAATAAAATGAACACTGCAGCTCACTGTTGTCAGCTCCATTTTTTTTCCTAACCAGTCCTGCACTAATCTCCTTTCTTTCATCCCACCAAAAGTCTGTCACATTTTCAAGACAGAAAAGTCATACACAAATAATCAGTAATTAGTCAAAGCTTGTCTTAATTTTGGGGGAATATTTCAGCAGTTGTGACTAAAGGGTATATCTTGACTCAGTGGAATCCAATACTGTTGCAGTTATACAGCATTTACTGTCAATGACATCATCTGATAACTGAAGCGTGTCCAGAAACCCGTTTGTGTTGTGATTAGTTTCAAACAGGGTTATTTCAATTATTACTCCTTACACAATGAAGACCATCATTACCATCAATCCCAGGGTGCAAGATTTTATGACTTTTCTTAATTGGAGTGTGCAGAATCATGCCAATAAACAGCATCATCAGGGGCTAATTGTGTGTGTGTGTGTGTGTGTTTTACTCATTTTGTATTTGTAACATAAGTATGTAACAAAAATTTTTGTAGTATATTTTTAAAATAAATTCTCAAAAAAAAAAAACAACTGGACAGACACTCACCCAGGATTGGTCAAAACTGAATGAATGCTGATGGTCTTCAAGGTCCTCCTCGTGCCTGGCCTGCTGGAACTCAGTTCTCAGCATCTGTATCCGGTCATGGTTACTGGGAGCCATCTGACTGCTGGGACAGAGAGCAAAACCAGGTAAACTTTTTCAAATCTGATGATATAGAAGATATATTGCATGCATTTTTTTCACAAAGCTCGTTGTCAGGGGTAAAACCTGGAAGATGAATCCAACTAGCATGTTGTTCCAGCTGTCTTTTTATATTAGAATAATTCCCTTGACCACACTGACACCACTCTAAACTGTTTGGGAGACACCATGAGCTGACAACCATGATTCCTGTTTGTATATCTGACTGACATTTTCGCATGCTTTCTTTACTCACCCTCCTTTTTCCCAGCCGTTACTCCCAAATATCCCCAACACTAGAAGTGACCTCCATGTGCCATTGTGAGTGATGCATGTTTCTATCTGAATACTGGAGGATGTTGGCCTTTTATGATACACAGTCATTAAATGCAGTGGAAAAACCCTCATTTACATCTTCTTCATTAAAGCCCTTTGAAAGGCCTGTCAATAGGAATCAATAGCACTCCCTTAGTTTAATCAGGCTTTCTTTTTATCACGAGCTACAGAGGCAGCACATGACAAAACACATAATTATGATAGAACAACCGGCTTGATAAAAAGACTGCACTTGTGCATACTGCAGGGATGAAAGTGACCAAAGGTTAGGAATTTCTGCTGGAAGGGGATGGGAGCTGAATGATGGAGGGAAAAGAACGAATAGGGTAAGAGGGAAAAAAGGGAGAGATAAATGTAGGAGGCATGTTCAATGGTAAGGTAGTGAGTGTAAAATAAAAAAAGAAAGGTTAAATAAGAGCATACGTGAAGTACCAAAAAAAGTCAGTCAAGAAGATGGAACCATAATAACCAGCAAAATTGAGAGCACAAAGACACAATTCCAAGGAATAAAAAAAACAAAACAAAGAAAACTAATAGAGACAAAGGCAAGAACCTTTTCGAAATGAGCACTTCAAGGACCATGTCATGGTATACGCCTTTCTAAGGTGTTCTCACAGGTGGTGTGCGGGCGGACAAAGTGATTGCTTATTTGGGCTCCGAGGATTCTGCTTGCAATTATGGTGATAATTGCAGATTAGAATGAGCACATCCCTCCGATGATAATGGGCACTGCACTAGGACATGCTGCCAATCAAGCTTCATTAAAAGCCCAATAAATAGCAGCTCTTAAAGAATGCATGGCTTGTGGTACATCCCTCTTAGTAGCAATTAGGGAGACTCGGTTATCTTGTTATTTATACTGCCTGATCACAATCAATTGTATTAGTTAAACTCCATTTGATTCCTTTAACTTTATATGTAGGAGTGCACAGGGAGTGTACATTAGGCTCTTTATGTGGACGAAGGCAATTAGGTGGCTCACTGGGGTGTGAGGTAGCTTATGCTTTTATGGTGTGGGAGGATGGTGAAGTCTTTTTATTATTGTTCAGTACAAAATCAATGTTCCTTCTCTATTTATTTGAGGTTACTTAAATGAGAAATGTGGTACTGAGATATTTAATTACTTAATTGTTATCAAGAAGATAAAGATTTTTTTTAGTCTGTCTTGCATCTCTCCTGACTCATTATTTAAAGTTTTACAGGATATTTTCTGTATTGTAAAACAACTAAGCTTGTCTGTTGCATTTCCACTCATAATCCACATGCAAATGCAAAATAATTTTAAAGCTTCATTATAGTATAGAGTTTTGGAAATTCCATTTAAAGTGGACAAAATGATGTGGTAGGTTATTTAGCGCATGCTAAATTTGTGCCCTGGTGATATTTTTTTATTTTTTGCTTTTGACTTTACAGTCTCTTACTATGAATATGTTGCCTTTCAAGAATGCTTTAGGGTATACATGTTTTATTGTACAGGAGTACACAAAGGAGCAAGCTTTTTCATTTTGTTTAGGTTTCTTCAATCCTTATCTGATTAATTATAGCATCCTCTGCAATATACAAGAATCCCTACATGTCAAATGGGAGACAGTAATGGGTAGGAAAATACCAAACATAGATTTTTTGAAGTCCAGTGAATGCAATTAGCTGGATCCTTGGGGCCAGTAAAAGGAAAAGGCCAGACTGACTCAAAACAAACGGCCTCATAAATATTCTAATTTAACACTCAAGTGAGGGTCAAAGTTACCATCAGCATCCCAAACATGCACCTTTGGGCTACATGAACCAACTGAGGATCCAGAAACCTCATGCTATAAACAAGTGCACTGAAGTTCAGATACACTTAATACACACACACACATATACAGTATATGTCCTCTCTCACACCCAATAAACTATCAGTTTAACAAAGAATGATGACAAGAAAATTTACAAAAATCTATTCATACTGTGTGTCATGTTATGATGGGTTATAGGGTAGCAAATGAAGAATGAGAACAGGTTCAGGAGAAAAGTAAGGAACTAACTTATTCAATGTATGGACTGAGTAGATGTATTTATTTGGAGTAGGATTTACTAAGCTGTTAATTTGCTGTGACAGCTTTAAAAAGTCTGTGAAATATCTACCTGTTCTGTTGTCAAATGGGTATTCAGTATGCACAATATTTTTAAAAAGGCTTTTTAGTCAGGATATGACAATAGATAAACTGAGAATAAAAAAGTAGAAATTAAGCAAAAAACAATAGGTAGGAGCCAGCATTTCTCTATACATTAAAAATATGGATTTAGTTAACTTTGCTGTAACTCCTTACTGCTTAAGGACCTCAATGGGTAATTAGACAGCATGATTGTTCTCAATGCATCAAGGTCTCACCGCTTATAAATTTACCACTGAATACATCAATGTCTGTAATAAACCTGATGAATAAATACTATGAGAAAATGTTGAGACATAAATCTGGCAATTCAACAGACAATCCCAGGAGAAAAATGTCTGAGTTTAGTGTAAGATGGATAATAAAAAAAAAGATGAATAAGCTCCATCAGATGGATATCACCTATCTGTGTCTAAGACCCCATTCACACTGCATAAAAACCCTGCTATACAGAAAAATCTGCCAGAATGTGGATGGTCTTTGGTGAGATCTTAATGTGTGCAATGGACTATTATTGTGTGTGACAGAGTATGACAAGTCATTAAGAGTTTTGAGTAAGTACAAACTTCTGGTGGCAGTGTATTCGGATCCTGGATGGTGTGAGGTAGTGCCTGATGGGTTGGGGCCCACACAAACTACCACGTATTAGACTTGATGTACTGGCCTCATGCCTAGACTACTACCCTCTCAGGCCCAGATGTGGCTACAGCGCCCCAAACATGTTTTTGCAACTCTCTTGGCAACAACCTGTGTCCTGCCATTATTTTCACTAAAACCCAACTAATAGTTATCTCTCTCTCTTTTCTTACTATCACTCACACACTTGTATACAAAACAATAACATCATTATTATATTTATATACTGGATAAAACCATTTTGAAAACTTGTTGGGAAGAGGTGAACCTGTAAATTCATAGAGGAGCACAGTGTAAGGACACATTACAAGGACAAAAAACATTTCAACAATATGATTCCCAGTGATTTCCTTTTCCAGCTGCTTGAGCTTTAGGTGTTAGAGAAGAAAAATCCAATAAAAAATAACAATATGCTAAAGACTGTGTCTCCTAAAAATGATTAGTGCTTTGATTTCACAGCAGTAAGGACAAAAGTGTATGTATGCCTATCTGTGTTAACATGTGTGGCTTCCATCCCTTCTGTGTTTTTTTTTCTTTTTAAGGGTTCTGCTGACAGGGGTCATGAGGCTGTAAAGCTGCAGATGGGTGGATTCCTTGCCTGTCAGTGTAATAGTCAACCTTTGATCCACGAGGATTCTGAATGTTTTACAAACCACAAGGCTTTAGCCAAGGATGCAAACTATGCCACAGTTGGTCTGGTTGCTTCTGTTGGTGGATCAAAGCCACACTGAATCTCTACATGCCCCATAAACACTGCCACTGGCTAATAAAGAAGTAAAAAGAAGTGTGTAACATGGATCATGGATGACTACCTAAGGTCATAGGTCAACCTTATCCATTTGGAAAGTAAGCATTAGATTGTTGAGGCTAAAACTTTAGGAGATTAAGCTTGACAAGAACTCAGAGTTGTTGTGAATGCTTAATTTTAAATAAAGTAAAGGAAAAAGTAAACTGCTAAAGCTTGAGCGGCACTTTAAAGTCAGACATTATGTTATTTCTTATCTGATGAATGTTGATTGAAACTCTATCAGATTATCTGGTTTCTTACTTTGGCCCCAGTATCTCCATGCAGCAGGCTTCTTAAGTCCAGGCCCTTTGGCAATTCCACATTGAGTCAAAGCATTAGCTCATCTTTATTCCATCACCCTGTGGACTTTCATTTATTTCAAAGACAGAAAGATGAGGCTTTTTTTTCGTGGGGGGGGGGCTTTGGGACCAACTGTGATGATAGAAAAAAGATTAGATCTGCATTACCGCTGGTCATATATAAAAAAGGAGAAAGAGCAAGATAAAACATCTTCAGAGAAAATCAGCTTTGGTCAATCGCCATGATTTTGGAAATAAAAAAAATCTAAGCATTTCAAGCATAATTACCTCTGTTTGGCATGTATTTCTTATAAACTTACTCCTTCTTTCCTGTTAAATAAAATTATTGTACTTCTTTTTTAAACCTATAATTTATTAGTGTATTTTCTTCCCATTTGTTTTGTTGGTAAATGCTTCAATCCTCCTTTGTGGCTAGAGGAATAGGTCATGAATTCCCTTCTGTCCCTCTCATCCTCTCCCACTTGCCTGGTAAGTGACAGCTGCAGGCTGGACAAAGACCTGATAATACCCTGGATTTGTCAGACTCTGACTTTACTCATGTGATTCTATGAGTGATGTATCAACACTGGCGCCTCTCCAGCTAAAACCCTCCCACTTCTAGATTTGAGTTTTTTATCAAAGCCGAATGGTGTGAATGTGCATCCGTGCTTTCTGTCAGGCTGCAAAGCAGCACATATGGGGTTCTTCAGGGTCTTAAGAGGCCATCATCTGGGATGCCTGCCGAGACCACAGTGGTGGCGTGACTGGGAGGCTTGGAGCTCTGATTAGAAAAGGAAAGAAGCACCGTCTGCAGAGCTGCTCCTTCCAACCGGCTTTCCAGCATGGCTGGCCTCTGATGTACAATTCATCTCCTGCTTCCCAAGTGTGGGAAACAAAGAAATAGCCCAAGCCCTGAGAAGAACCAATGAAAGTCTGCATCAAGGGAAATAAAGCTGACAGAAATGAAGAAAACAGGTTGTTCAGAGATCTCTTTGACCCTTAAAAAGATCCACAACCCTCAGTATATAAAGAAAAATCTGTTTGATAGAACAAAACCACCACAAAATCACCTGCTACATTTCACTGTTAAATTTTCCCCTAATTTGCCTTCAAAGCACAGAAGAAAAGTGCCACATTTACACTTCACTGCAAGTCAATACACTCCAAACACCATTTTTTCATTATTATTTTGGTGGGATTTCCATTTCACAGATAAAACTGAGGACTCTGCCTTGAAGCTGTCTCCATGTGGGGGACAAACAGGTAATGCTTTCTGTCCTGCCAAGTTTTGTTTTCTGAATAACATTGTAAAATTCATCAAAGGGACTTTAATTTCTGAATGTTGTGTGATACTTGTGTATAATCAAAATGTTTTTGATCTTGTTTGTTTCAATCAGGTTGTACAAAAGACTACATGTAGCAGAAAACCTGAAGACAAAGGCCAAAAAGAACAATCTCACCAAGAAGAGGAAGATTCTGCCCTCTTCAGACTCATACATAAAACCTGTTCACTTGATACATCAATACATTTGTCCACAAGTAAAGATGTCACATCTGTGCCAACAGACAGGTGACATGTAAAAATGAATAAATTAAATGATTAAAATGTTCAAGTAAATTAGTAATAAAAAAAAGATGGGGACTAAAGTCCAGTTTGGAATTGTCTTTTTGAAAAATCAGTGAAGGATACTTTGATCTAACTTAAGTCCAGTGAACACTTTAAAATAATTGGTTGTGATACATATAAGAATAATTACCTGAGATGAAAACAGCTCAAGATTCAATAGGGCTTTTTGACACTGATAATGACCTTCCATGGCCTGCAAGATCTAGACAATATGGCTTAAATGCATCAAAATTAGATCACCTCATATATTATGATGATGATTGTACTGATGCTTTTAAAACTTACCAAATAAATATTTGCACAATGTTACTGCCACAGATTGCATATATATACTAGGCTGTTTTCAGCTCTTCAAATTCTCAAAACAAGCTACACCGGTGTGTGTGTGAGCCACACATTATGGATATGCTGCCATCAAAATTATAAACTACCTGGACCTATGTATGGAAGACAATTTGTGACTGCTCAAAACCATCATAAGCATATGATAATGGTTTTGAGCATGGTTTGCTGTGGATCACTGGTTAGAGCAGTCATCCTCCAACATGACAATCTGAGCTTTGACTCTACCAGTCACATGTTAAAGTTGTGTTGCTGGACAAGACACAAAATTCCTCATTTCCTTTGATGTGCCCCATTGGCGTATAAATGCAATTTCAAGCAATGGTTAAACTCTATGGAATGATTAATTCAGGGAAGTTTTGTAGAGATATAGTAGAGTGATGAATGAATGTGTGTGGATGGGTAAATAAGAGCACAGTTTTGTTGCGAAGTACTTTGAGTAGCATTGTTGCCTAGAAAGGCATTATATAAGTATATAACTATTTAACTTTTATTTATTATATGGAATGATGTCACCAAGAACTCATCTAATACTATCATACCTATTTTTCATTTTGTACTGGAGTCATTATTGCAAAGTGGGCAATAAAAATCAAAAGCTGTTATTATAAAGGTCAACGTTTCCAGCAGACAAACTAATCATCCTGCTTCAACTTACAAGTGATTAATTGACTCCTAAAAAAGTTACTCAGTACAACTTTTAGATCAATGCAACACCAGCACTGTCATGACTGTAACATTCAATAAAAACCTAAACAGCAAAATGTAACTTCAACAGATGTTGCAAACTGCCTTGCATATAATGTGTTCTCTAGATTACATAACTGCACCAGTGACGCAGCATGGAAAAAAAAAGCTGACTAAACAAACTCCAAAGTGAGTAGCAAACCACAAAACATTAAAACACACACTAAAAGGACAGGTCCAACTTTTTTCAGTCTCTCACCTAATAAAACCAACTTTGTTTATGTGACACTCAATTACCAGGGATCACATTTAAATGGTTAGCATCTATTAAATATTACGTCATAACTAAGCACATTAGAAATCCATGTATTGAACTTACAGGTGAAGAAATGTTAAACCTTCATTTTTCACAGGCAATTAGAAAATGTGTTGCAGTGGATGCATGTTTAGGTGATGTTCTTTCAGCTTCTCCCTTCAGCAGATGTTGCCACAGTGAGCAAAATCGCATGAAAATGTGGCAGTTTTATGCCAATTGTCCTTCCTTCCACAACATGGGCTTGAACCTGTAACCTCAGGATTACAAGATCACTGCACCAACCAACAAGATACTGCAACCTGCTGCGTATAATTCATATTTAGCATTTTTAAAGGAACAAATATGAAATTATCAAAAAAATGATATGATTGGGTTTATAACAATACAGTCACACAGAGCTTCCACAGATCTTCAAGAATTTGAAGTTAGATGAAGATACACAGCTATAGTCAACATAAAGACAGATGAACTTAAGTTAAAGCCCACAATCCCAATAGATTAGAAAAAAACAGATACATTTCAGCTTTTAACTAGCCTGACCTTTGCCTTCCTATGCAGTTCTGCTTAATTCTAGTTTCCCTTCACTGCTCCATCTGGGATTTCTCCCATAGACAAAGATTTCTTCAATAGAATTTTTTACCTGGGCCAATCAGCAAACAGAAAGGAGGAGTTTTGAACGACAACGTCAATTTTCTGTGCAGCGTCTGTTTGTAGTTTAGCAGTGGAGGACGTGAATGAAGCCAGTTCATGTTGATTAGGCTTCCAAATTAAATTAAATGTATCTGACAAAGCCTGCAGCAACATTTACAACCATCTTGTTCAGCTCTGTATTTCTCTCCTCTCAGTAGGGTTGTTTACAGCACGTGTGATTTCCAGTTAGATTCTTAGCTTAGCCTCCTTGAAATAGGAGCTGGGGCAGGCGCACACATACCAATCCAACCAATCCAATCGTTTTAAACTTCAACAGAGGCCACGCCTCCAGCAAGCAATCGCTTCTCAATAGCCGAGAGTCCAGACCCTCTGTATGAAGCAAACTGAAGGACAAGGGGCTGGTTTTTACCAGGCTAGCCTTTAACTAAAACAAAAACGTTTTAGAGACATGGCTTTTAGGACACCATTACAAATTCAAATTGCATGAAAACAGGTAAATATTACATTTTTGGTCATATTTTGTAGTTTATTTGCTAATTGACAAATCCTAACTTCATGAACTGCCACCCTAGAGCCTCCACTCTAGCAGAAGTAATTTAGAATGTGTTTCTACCGTTATTGTAATGTTTAATACAAAAATAATATTAATAATAATCTAAACAAAACTAGCAATTAGATGTTTTTTTGCCATCAAAGTATGTGCTGAACTGTAATTACTGTCACACCCCTAGTACTTGTAAACATGCTTTGTGTAAACTAAAATGTATGGAAAAGTATGTATTCATATTTTCAAAGGGGTACTCAAGAAAGATCTGAGCAAACTTTGAGTAAATTGACCCTAAGTTAAAGAAAACTCAAAGTTTCCATTCCAGAAAGAGAGGTCAGTGAAACTTTCAATCTATTATCATGGTAGCAAAATATATGGCGTGATCCTACTCCCTAGCCCATTTACTGAAAGCAGAGGTGACACTACAACAGGAATTTATTTGTGTAATCTGGGTGGTTGCACATACTTTATGTCATCCCTTCATCACATTATTGAGCCACAAAGCCATCTTACTCTTTTAAATGTTGACAGTTTTGGCTCTGTTGCCGTGTGGCACAAAAGCTAATTGAGGTGGGCTGGTTCCGATCCCCCCTCACCACCTGGGATCATTCAGAAATTACACTGAGGCAACAAGGAGGCATGTAAGTCCCAGCTTGAGGTGTTTTGTGAAAGAGCTTTGTGTTAACCTGCTAACTTTATGCCCATCCTCTACTCCACCTCCCACCTGACTTATCTAACAGAGCTCTATGTATTTGCATCGTCCATCAGCTCCTCTGCTCTGGAATGACCAGAGGCAGCTTATGGAAGTACAGTTCCAAACAAAATTGGCCAGATTCTTTGCATAGCAAAGGTATTACAAACAGCAAGCAAAGAATTCAAGGACAACATTTACTTTATTTGCATCTTTTTTTTCTGAGCCTGTGCTGCTGCTGCACAACAGAAAACAATAACTTGATTAAGTTATTGAGGTTAATATCTGAAAACACACACTGATGTGAACAAAACATATATTTATAAAAAATAAATGTTTCTATGCTTATCTACTACTATTCAACACTATTCAAACAATATGGTTTGCTTTGTGATAAAAGGATAAGCATGAACTAAAACACTAAATACTGGCCTGGTTTTAATGCAAATAAATTGTGATAACATTTAACATTTTAAAAAAAGCAGCAAACCAAAAATAAAACATTTACCAGTTGCAAATTAATACTTGAAATTCTGTTGTACCAAAGTGTAACACTTCTATCTGACTATTCATGTTAAAAGCTAATAGATTTCAAACAAACTCAAGCAACAGTGATGCAATTGCGTTATTTTATGTTTCATAAATGTAGAGTTTGACATCTGGAAAAGGATTTTCAGATAAATTGTCTGGCCTACAGAGTTTACTTCTCTGTTGTGGCATCACAAGCACAAAGATTATTTTTAATCCCTTCTTAATGACTAAAAAGCAGAGCAGAAATCCTGTTTTTTATTAGGGCACTAAAGTTAATTCGAGAAAGCTTACAGCTGTAAAGAATCTCATTTACTTCAGCACGGCATCAAACTGCGCTGAATACAGACAATCGCTCCCTTTCCAAATGTCAGTGCCTGACGCTCAGCAGGTAAACCACGAGCCAACAGTAAATAATTCACTCGAACCCTGCATCGCTTTCCTCACCATCCCATACACATCCAGTACCCCCAAGTCTTCTCTTCCACAACCCCCCGTGCCGCCACTACTTCCTCTTATACATAATTAACGAGAGAGGCACGGTGGGATGCCGATCAGTCAGAGCTGACTAGAGCTGAAGCCACTTTAAACAATAACAATATTGATAGTGGGTGTATTAAAGCAGAATAAAGAGGTTGGATTCCATTTTGTTTTCTTGTATCACTGGTTTTAACTTCTCTATGAGGTGAGGAAGGCAGGGGCTGTGAACTGGTGTGGCTTTTCAGGAAAGGGATGAAACTTCTGAAAAAAATAGAAGGCAAACACAAAAACAGGAGATTGAACACTTATCCCTTCACTCTCTTTAACAGCCCTTTACAGGCTTGAGTGATTTATTGTTGCTTCCATTATCAGCTTAAGTCTTTGATGACTTTTTTGAAACCAAAAAAAAAAGCTAGAGAAAGGGGGATTGCAGGTCATGACATTTAGTAATGAACAGGTAAAAAGAACAGAAAAATATATGGCTAGTAGCAGACTTTCAATTTAAACTATTGATACTGTGTAATTATCAATGTTCAGGTCAAAAGGCTTGCAGACATGGACAGATGGCAATGAAAACAAACATATATGAAGAAAAGTAAATGAACAGTCAAATGACAAAAACTGATAACTTTTTCATCAACCACTAATAACTGATTTTCAGGAATAACTGTTGGAGATAAATTGGAGATAAACTCTTGAGATGTTTGCTAAGAAAACAGTGCAAGACGACACATCTCACTAGGCTGCAAATGACCATTTGGTGAACAAAAGAGTCTTTGAGAAGCAATGTTCTCAATTTCTTTGCTTGAGGCATACCTCATTTTTAAGAACATGTGCTGGTAGCTTGGTTGCCAAAAAAAAAAAAAACAAAGAGAGTAATGTTGAGTCAAGTTTGAGTTGACAACAATTCTCTAACCATCACATTACAGTGAGGTACTCTTAAATAAAGGTACAGTACGTGTTTGAAGCTTCTATGTACCCAAATAGGTTGGCTTGTCTGACTGAATTGAATGTGTGATTGACAGGCTTCTAATGAACCTGATGACAGCCTGAGTAGGAAATTTAATTATTTGAATCAAGTAGGGAAACTGATGAAACATGCAGGACAACAGGTCATGAGGAGCAGAGTTGAATACCTCTGATTTTAAGGACAATTTCCGCCAAGAGAGCTAAATAAACATACAAGTTGATACATCCTCAAAATTCTGCTGTTCAAAATTTGAAACAGAACCTTTGAGACACAAAAATGCAAATATTTTCTGTTTGTCAGTATCAGTTCAATGCTGTGTTTTTATCCAAACAGGGGTGCAGCCATTTGAAGAACTTGACATTTATTAACTTTTTTATTTACTTTGATAAAAAAAAAGTCAGTAACAGCTTTCTTTAGGGAGATTTTGCCTTATTGAGAAATAACTTTACCAGTAAAATCATGTGGGATAAGTTTATTTAACCAGAAACTGATATGAGCGACAAAAAAGTCCTCCTGTTGCTCCTTATCTTCCATCAAGCTCTGGGGGAGTTTAACATGTGTAAGACCCCTTCAACCTGTGACCTTCAACTCTATGACATCATTATCAACCCAGTGAGAAACATTGCTGGCCTGTCAGCATCCTGATCTATGGGCCACGGTGGCTTTCTGCCTTAATGAAGTCATAACACTGCCTTAAACAGCTAAAGCTACAGCCAGCTGAGGCCTGGTTGTCACTTAGTCCTAATGTAAGTACACATCCATCATCTTACATCAGCTATCAATCAATCAGAAAGTCAGTTTGACAGCTGGTGCCCCCACCCCCACCCCCAGTGTGTGTCTATGACCAATAAAACAAATTTAAACTCATTGGCTGTGAATATTTTGTGCAATCGCCACCATGAGTGCAGGCCATCGCTCCCCCCTGTGACCGACATGTTAATCAGGACCAGCAGCAGTCAATAATAAACGCATGGAAAAGGCCGTTGAGTGTGACTTTGGTCCTGTTTATTTATAAATAAACTAACCTATAACTATTTATTTAACTATGTATTTAATATAATTTGTTTCTAATTAATTAAAGCAACTTAGACCCCTTAAAAAAGGTCTCAAAAGAAAATAAAAACAACAATTTTTCCAGGAACTACAGAGCAGGAAAAGTGGGTTTGACTGGATATTTTTTTTAGCTACCAACATTCCTGTACCTTTCATTTCACAGTCAAAGGAATTTCAGGCAGTCTTGAGTCTCTTTGGGTGGATACAAATCTAATAAATAAACCTAGCTACCTTTTATCAAAAAATAAATAAAATGGATTTAAAACTCAATTAAAAGGCTGTATTGTTGATATTTCACAAAAAAATGCATTTCTGTTTGTTTTTCAGAGTAAATGACTTTTAGACCCACCCCCCCGCAAAAAAAAAAAAAAATGAGCTGTGATCATAAACCAGATCATGGTGTAATCTCTTCTAATCCGTGTATGAAGCTAAACAGCTTCTGTCATAGTAAACAGAGTTATAAAGAGGAACGGATAGGAGATGAGACAGCTTGTAGAGATGCAAAGTCTGCCTTCTCTTTAAATATATATATATATATATGTGTGTGTGTGTGTGTGCGTGTGTGTGTGCGGGCTGGTATTCCCTACAATGTGGGACAGTGTTTTTGGCATACACACCTACTTGTGGGGACCTAA
>JARVJO010000165.1:6239014-6259271 GCA_031762555.1 Cynodonichthys magdalenae | reverse complement strand
CTCAGAGTTAAGTTACCCAGTTGATATCAGCTGTTCTGAAACCAAAAATCCTGAGCATCACAGAGCAGGGTAAGTTGATTCAGAGTATATCTGCGTTAACCCAGGGTTTGGTAAGCCTGCTTTCTGAAACGAGGGGCAGGTTTATCCCCTATTTGGGATAAATCTATAAGATTTATTGCCAAGAAGAATTGCTAAAACAAGGAAATGATCGACCAAACACAAGTGTCCCCCTACCCTTTGTGCTAATATGTTATGTATTTGTGTACAGCCTGTTTCACCTTTATTTTTTGAGAAGCTATTACATGTGTTTTGATGGCTGAAGTCTCTTTCAGACATTGGGACCAAATGTTATCAAATTTGGAACAGATCTCTGATTTTTCAACACACTCAATAAAACATTTCACTTTGTATTATCTCAGTTTTTATTGCTTGGGAAATAAGTGAGGGCTGGTAATAAATAAAAGAAGAAATATACTAAAATGCATCAAATCTTTAACTGAAGAATGCACTTTCACACAAAAACAACAAATGATGGAGCTCATCTGTGATGATCTGATGAGTACTGCAAGGTAGGAAAACCACCAGCAGTGCAAAAGGCCATCCCTCCTGATGCTTCACTCCTAGCCAGAAGCAACATGGACTGATTGCAGGGTGGAGAAAAGCTCCTTGGGGATTTAAGGTGTGTTGGGTGGTTGGTTTCCTACTATTACGCTTAACACCCTGCAAAGAGATGACATATTTGAAGTGCAAGACCCTTCTCTGTGCTCATCTGAACAGCTAGCTAAGTACTTTCTTCAACTGTGGCATCACAGAAGCACATGCTATAAATGAAAAAACAAAACAAAAAAAAAACAAGTAGGGAATAGGATTTTGGCTGCTGTGCTTATGGAAAAAAGCCCAAGAAAAGTAAAACAAAAATATATTTTTGCAAATGTGTGATTTACTGTTGATCTACCCCTAACAAAAAGGCACGCCAATCAAAATGGCTCAACAAGTAACAATTAATCCACAGGAGCAGCTGATGGATACAATCTACCACCTGTGCCACTCTAATGAAAGCCACCTGAGGCCAGCTATTACACTTAGCAAGTAAAATACTGTGTTTCATCCTGAAGGAGCTATTTTCCTTCAGAATTGCAACAATGTAATTGCAACAGCTTGTAATTTTGATGCAAACATGCCGTGTTTTATTTTCCAATGTATTTCACGGTTTCTTTTTACTTTTTCTTTTTTGCAGTTAGTAACAGTTATTACATGGTAAACCATCACTACATAATACTGTTTTATTAGAAACTTGGTGGCTTCTTCAAGCATAACTAAGAACCATAACATAGTTCAGTGATCTAACTGGTCACAATAAAACATTTGAAGTGTGGACATCTAAACACTGCAAAATATTGTCCATTTAACCAAATCTTACAATCTTTCATCCAGCCAAAAAGCATTTTTTGATCTTGTTTTGAGACTAGTTTACTAAAAAAGAGCAAAATATATTAGATTATTAATCTTGTTAGCCTGGAAATGTTTCCTTATTTCAGAAAGTCAAGTGAAACTGTTTTAAAGAACTGGTAGATTATTTAATTTAATTTGAAAACATTCAGACTATTGTATCTAGTATTTTTTTAAACTTATTTTTAGGTGACTATTTTTTTTACATTAAACCCTGTCTGTGACCAAGATTACTACAAAAAAATTGAAGGGAATAAAAGCAGAAACAAAATTGCAAGAAATTTTCTTTTGCATCTTCCCACCTGAGTAGGCATGACCTGTTATCCAGGTTCAAAGGATCCATGCAGCTTATGCTGAAGAAAGTGTCATGTTTGTCTGTCATGATGTATGGGGATTTTTTTGTGAAAAGTGAAAAACTTTCCCCTTAAAGTTAACAAAACAGTGTTATTGTGCATTTTTATGTTCAGTTAACTGTGGTAGAATTCTTTAACAAGGTTGAGATTCAGCAACAACATCGTTCAGGTTTCAAAAACATTTGTGAAGTGATTCATGAGAGGGTTTGCTAACAGACAGACAGACAGACAGACAGACAGACAGACAGACAGACAGACAGACAGACAGACAGACAGACATGGGCAAGAACATCATTACCTGCCTTTTGGGGATAGGCTGCAACAACCCTACATTTTCATTTAGATACAAACCAGAACCAAGCCGATGCCTGTTTAGTTTCTCCGCCTATACCTTCTGTTTTTGACAAGGCTGCCATAACCTTTCACCACACTGTTACCCCCAAGTCACCGGAGGAGGATCGGCTCACCTAAGTATCTTAAATCCCTGAGTGTTTGTGCAGAAGAAGGAGAGTCTGTCTTTTAAAGTCACACTTTAAAATGACATGTGAGTAAACAGACAGGCGTCTGGTTTCTCTCCAACATGAGATGTGAAGCTGTAATTTCTCCTGACAAGCAGGACTTCAAATTGGCATTTATCTAAACGAGCCATGGGAACGGGCTGCAGAAAAAAAGTGACACATGTTAAAACTCAACATAACAAAGGCTGCATAGCTCTGGAGGTAAAAAAAATTGGAATAATTAAGTAATTATGGGGTGGTGGTGGAGTGTTTTGTGGGTGACTTTTGACTTTCGGAAAGCAAGGGAATGATTGAGCCACCCTTATTTGGGATTGTCCATGTGTTAGCTTGTCAGCAGAGTAGTATAATACAGGTGGAAGTCATTCTGCTAGTTACAATTAGTTTGTCATTATTTTTAGATCACATAGGAAAGTAAAGCAAGACATTTTCCACACATAATTTATTCCAAATACAAGATCACAACTGAGAGTAAAAAATTCTCCATAAATGATCAACCTTTGACTTCCTGTCTGTGCAGAAAGTACAATTCAAATGTTGGCTGTTGTGAGTTTGTGTCTGAACACGTGTATTTTATACAGGAGTTGGAGATTTTTGCCCTATCACCACAGGGAATGCAAGAATTTTTATGCAGCTTGCAGCAAAGACATACAGTACATCATGAATTAATGCAAAATAAACAAATCATATAATTATAGCTACATCCATCCATCCATTTTCTACATGTATGATCCTGTACAGAGTTGTGTTGAGCTGGCACCTTTACTGATACATGTAAATACTAAGTGCATTGGTACAAAATAAAGCCCCATCTCCACGGACAGACTTGTACGCAGTTCAGCTCAGCTCAGCCTCAGCCAAATGTGTCTCCATTAGGTTCCAAGCACGCTCACCCGCGCACAGCCACGCTGTTTTAGAACCTCCTCTCCAGTAATTCTAAGCGGGTAGAAACGAGTACAGCACACTTCCGATTTTGACGTCAGCAGAACTCTGCCTGAAGATTAGCTCTGGGATTGATTGACAGAGGAAAGGTGTTACTTGTGAAAAACTTCCTCCTGGAGAGAGACGCTTTTCATTTGGAAGATGAGTGCATGGAGTGATACAACAACATGGTGAAAGCAGTGATAAAACCATCTAACCTTTTTGGTGATCTTGAGAAAGGCAGAACTTGTAAACACTTCCTGAGCTGAGCAGACATGTTACGGACATATCCTGGCCACCCACAGTTACACAAGCGCTTATAAACAGCACCGCGACAAAATAATAATAATAAAAAAAGTAAAGTCCAAACAGTAGGACCACAGCAGCTTTTTTTTTTTAACACAACAGTTGAAGCCGCTGCGGATGGTCCACTCATAATCACACCCAAATACTGAGGGACACACTGAAGTGTAGACACATGCACAGTGAGCAGAACCAACCCGGCCCGAAGTAAATAGAGTCGAACCGTGCTCATGGAGATGGGACTTAACAATAGTCATACAAAACCGCAACCACTTAAAAAAAGTAGACATTTTATTTAGCATTGACCAGCATCTCTGACAATATATCAGTTCTAGTGAGATGGCACACAAGCCTCAATAGAACAACTATTTAAACCCCAGTTTATGTTTATTTTATTTTATTTTATTCAAAATAACTGTACCTACCAACAAATTCTTTACTGCAAAATGCCACTAAAGCATGTTGCTTTGCCTGTCGAGCAGTGAAGAAGAGCGTGCATAATGCTCCCTTGACCGTAACTTTGAGTGGGATTGCATCTGTATGGCAAATTGAAGAAATGTGTGTGTGTGTGTGCGCATATGTGTGTGTCCCAAGGTGCCTGCTTCTGCTGCATCCCTTTCCCCAGGGAGGCTCTGCAGATGCGCACACCTGTCGACTCTTATGATCGGCAGGGGGATGCATTGAGACACATGGTGACAAATCCCACCTACATTTATTAGACCTCCTAGAGATCTGATCTATACTGCACGGCAGGCTGGTGTCACTGCTGGTTATCCTAAACACACACAAACAAACACGCACACACATCCATGTACACACGCACATACCCACGCAAAATCCCTCAAACAAAACTCATTCACCAGATGGGAAAAAAACACATGGAAAAAGGCCCAAATTGATCTTGATGCACAGTGAGACCACCCGGCAGTCGATATCAGCCAACACATGTCAATGACTGTGTTAGTAGTGTGTTTGACTTTGGAAAGTTTGCCACAGCTGACACTGTTAAGATAGTTTTGAGCTGAAAATGCTAAAGTATAATAATATAATATAAATAAATAATATAATAATATAAATGTGGCAGTGAGAGCTATTATTTTCAAAGTGATTAGCAGTCAGTGACACACAAGTATTTGCTTTTGAAGAGTAAGGTTGGTTTGCTTCACCCTGGATAATAACCCTGTTAAAAAAAAATATTTATATATATCAGGGCGGGCTTGGTTTTCATAGTATAGTTGTGTGAACAGCTGCTAACATAGAGAGGATGTTGAGGGTGCAAAGAGATTCTGGAAAATAGCACAGAAATCCTATTTAGTGAGTTCTAAGAGTGTAGCAATGTCATGATTGTTTTCAAACTAAAGGAAGTCTTCCAAATTTCCTACGATCCAGCCTGAAATAGGTCTTGGACAGCATAGGGGAGTCTTACAGAGTTTAAGAAATTCTGGGTCTATGTGGATGGGAAGCTACAGAGTGTTGCTAAAAAAGACCAGACATGGTAAACAGACAACAGCATACATTGTGCAGCAGCAGAATGTTTCCTAAATCAGACAAAGTGTAAAGATGGAAACCAAAAAAATCCCAAATCTGTTTCTGTTTCCATGTGTGTGTGTCCTGGCACCAGGTCTGAGGCATGATGGACTACAGAGCTGGCAGCCATGCTAACCCCCTCCATGACTCTCTGTCTGCTCTGATTAGATGGGCCTCCTTACGATGGTTTGCCAGGAGCTCTGCTAGAGATAAAGACAGACTAACAGATGTTCTCCTTATCTCAGGACCAACCACGAGCCCATCAACCCCTTTACACAGAGTCAAAGGCACACAGAGTGAGATTGGGTGATTTTGTAACATTTTGATGTAGAATGAATCAATTTTTGCACAAAAAGGGTCTTTTTTAACTGCAATTAATGTGCAGCAAACATGCACACATGTACCTATTACTTGCAGAGTTGTACCAAACACGTACCTCTAAGCCCTAGTAGCAGAATTTGAAAGCTAAGTAAACATTTTTAGCCCCTCCGCCTACATCTACCTTCCTTCAGCCGCGTGCAGTTAGGGCTGAAGTGGAATGTTAAGGTGGCTTTGAAGACGTGTCTGCTTCTCGTCAACCTGACACGACACACCTATTGTTCTCACCATGCCCGACTGATTATATTATCTTTTTGTTGCACACACAACTGAGTGTTTGAGAGCCGGGGTGAGGTGTGGGTGGAGAGGAGGAAATAAAAAAAGAAGTTGCTAAGAGAGAAAAGAAAGGACTGGAGGAGGCTTTAAATTAGGAGACGAAAAAGATCACGGCCCGCCGACGAGAAGCAGAAGTCTAGGTTCCCCCAGGGTTTGGGGCCTATGTGTAGGCATAATGAGCACTGCCAAACATATCCAGCCTCATTAATTTCAACTATCAAAGCCACTTTCTCGGCGCGCCACAGTGCCTGCTTCTTCACCCGTCTGCAAAAGCCCTCACTTGTCACCTAAGATCAAAACAAGAGAGAAGGAGTGCCAAGCTAGAGAAACCATGAGCTAGAAAAAAAAAAAAAAAACACTTTGTACAAGCAATGGAGAAAATGCAGAGCGAACATCTTGCTGTCTGCAGCATAACCAGTCAGAGTTGAGATTTATGTGGCACCCAATATTCTAAAACACCTGATGTGGAACAAAAGAGTGAGGAGCGTTGAAATGCAAGCAGTTAATCATCAATATTTATGAAGGCCATCACTTTTAGATAACAAGAGGCTTAGTAAAGAAACACAGAAGATCTCGTATGGGAAAAAAAGGAAATTAAACTGGAGGAACTATCAGCATCCTAAATGAAGGAAAAAGTCTAGATGCCAATTATGCTCTGTAACAAAAACAAAAAACAGTCAAACTGTCACAACAATGATACATAGAACGAACGAACGAAGAACTGCAATTTAACCAGATTCTACTGAAACGTCTTTTCTTAGTTTTACACAGGCTATACCAGACAAAGACAAAATCAGCAGAGATTGCTGCTCCTTTTAACTGTTTGCATCAGTATTTTCCCTTTCCTTTTTGCGAGTAAACACATGCCTCATAATGAGACTGCATGTGAATCTGAACACCAACAAGCTGAAGCCAGTCATCTAAAGTTGTAACATTTTACAAACTAATCTGCTTTGTGGCAGTTTTCAGAGCTCATTTGTGGCCTCTGTAAACACAAACTGGTGTGCACCTAAAGGCACCCAAGTCCCAACTGCTTTGAATCACTCTTCCCACAATGTCCTAACAAGGCCTTTGTTGTTATCTCCATCGTGTGCTGAGGACAGGCCTGAGGACATCCACAACCGCCAAAACCTCCAAACCATCTGATGGACTCCCCTTATACCCCTTCTGTGGTTGCCTAACAAAGCAAGCCTTCATTGTGAAACTATGACATGAACTGATTATGCTGGATGTTCCACATGTCTGGCATGCTTAGATGTTTTATAAGGTTTTGTACAGAGACAGCTTTTGTTGGTTGCTCTGTTAAATGTAATGAAATCAACTTTTTTTAGTTTGTGCAACAGGCACACAAACAAGGTATTTAATTCCCTTAGAAGACTATGCTAAAACATATGTCAACATGTGGAAAAGGTTGTGGAACACTATCTTACATTCTTGATCTTATCACTGCTTCAAGAGTTGCTATTGTAAAAAGTTTCAGTGGAAAATGTAGTAAATATTGGCCTTCCTGTGCTCTCTGTTAAAAAAGAAAAAACAAAAAAAAAGAAAAATACACCCAATGTGCGGGTGAAAAGTGGAAAGGCTTTCAAGGGGCGGCCAAGTTTGTGTCATGTCCTATCTCGCTCGGCATAGCATTTTATCACCATATCACCTCCCTCTCAAACAGAGGAAAGCATATAATAAACACTCGTCTTGATGTGTAAAAAAAAAAGACTTGCCATCTCAGTTTATGATATTCTTTCTTCCCCCCTTTATTTTCATTCCTGAGGACTTTCTCTGACTTTTCTTCAGCAAAAGTTCTCAACTGGTAAAATATTTCCAGGTAACAAAAGAACAAGTTTGTGAAAAGAAAACACAGCATGAAAATCTAGGTTACAGAAAAAAAAAAAAAAAACTTGACACGCCTCTGATCTGACACTTTTGATGCCAATTCAGGTATGAATATGAAGAGCTAAACAAAACAAGGAGACAGCGATCTTTTTGGTCTCTTACTGAAAGACTTTCCCTTTTACAGAGCGCTGAGTTCTGCAGACAGACGCAAACTTTTAACACTGTGGAAAATAAAAGAAAGAAAAAAATGAATTCACAATGGAGACTGTTTTGTATCTGAATGTGTGTGTGGGCGGTGAGGTAACCAGAAAAACTTGCTGTTCTCCACTTTTATCAGGGTTTTATAAATGAATCAAATGTGACAGCTCCCGCACAGGCACAATTATACCAGTCGATATTTTCTGTTGGAAACTTACTGAACCATGTGGGTTTGACAGAGTAGGTTATTTGGGCATACTTTCAGTTAAAACAGTGAGGTGATCCAGAAACTACAGCAAATCCAGATACCTACAACAATATAGGTATTTGTACCAATGTAATGGTGCTTTGCACAATGTAATCGGACAAAGAATATGTTAGTCACAAGTTGGCACTCTCGTCTAGAAAAGGACACATGCTTTTTTAACTGTTTTTTGCCACGACAGATAAGAGTACAAAGATAATATTTAAAGCAATATACACTATAAAGAAAGAATGATAAGCTCATGAGAAATGCAGGAATTGCCTGTTTGTTTGAAATAAATTAGGTGAAAAGTGGGGAGTGTAAAAAAAAAATGAAAGCCCAAAGGGCGATAATTTAAATGATTTTAAAACCTTATGGCAGTGGTTCCCAACCTGGGGGGCCCGCCCCGACTGGAGCAATCTTGGCTTCTTGGAAAACAAACACAAAAAGAACATTAAATACCTAATCACATTCACCTAATATACTTTGTCAAATAAGGGTGTTGATTCAAAAAGGGCTTCTTTTATTAAGAGCCTTGTCTTCTCAAAGATTTCTACTTCAATTTTTTTCTCCATTTCAAAATAAAATGTTATTGTTGGGGCAGCTGTGTAAGCATGGTTAGGGGAGTTGCATTGTAACTGGTGGGTTGCCGGTTCAATCCCTTGTTCCTTCATTCTGCCATTGTGTCCTTGGGTAAGACGCTTGACCCTCCTTGCCTGCTAGAAGTGGACAGAGGGTCCGATGGCACCAGTGCGTGATAGTCCCACTTCTGTCAGTCTGCCCCAGGACATCTGTGGCTACATTGTAGCTTACCTTCATCAGTGCATGAATGGAAAAAAAAATATTGAACTATAAAGCACTTTTGAGTCAATATGGACTTGATAAAGTGCTATATAAGTTTAAGCCATTTGTTATTTTGATAAAGAGATAAATGTTGAACGCATCTTTGGGTGAGGTGGAGAGTAGTGAGAGATTGAGAGATTGGGGGCGGGGTTCAACTTGGCTTGGGAGTAAAAAAGTTTTTTTTTTAAGGAAATAGTTTGGGAACCAATGCCCTATGGTATCTAATAAAAGGTGTTTTGTGGGCCATAAACAGACTACTTGTATGAACACCATACTATCACTCATGTAGCACCTAGCTGTACCTAGCTCATGGAGAACCTAGCTGTTAGCATTTCAGACCTGACTATTTGTGTGTTCTCCTAGGGAGATGTTAGACAGTTTGTATTACATTGACTTGTATTTCCCATCAAGTGTAGGTCAAATTAAGACTTTGAAGCGTTTTTATTATTGTTTTGTTTTCTTTACTTTTGCACTACTTTCATTTAAATAATAAGAGACACTTCAGTTTTGGAGTCAAACCTGTCTGATAGATGACATGTAGGACTCTGTTTACAGTTCAAATTGGATGAACAAAACAGAACTGTGTGTTTTAAACATAATCCTTTGTCATAAAAAACTGTAAGCTACTCTTGAAAGCCTCAGTAGGTGGTCTGTGTTTGTTTAGTGACAGCCAGTTTAGCACTTTCATGATTAAAGATGATCTAAGGCAAATAGAAAACTCTTTCTGATTTTTTTTAAATTGACTAGGTGGCCAGTCAATATTAATAAAACTACCACCATCTAGGTTTTTTTTTTATTAAAATGTACACTTTGAGACAATATTCATCTGACAAAATGTAATATGAAATGTATGTTCATCTCATTTCCATTGAACTATATAAAACTAGGAGATAAATAGCAATGAATTGTTGTGGGTGCTCATTGTATCAACAACTGAAGAGGTCAATCCAGTAGCTCTCAGATAAAAATCAGTCAGCAAGGCTTTAAGCCATGGCAGGCCACCATCACCTCAGTCACTTTCATTGAGCTGTGGCCCCTCAAAGCAGTCATCACTGTGTGGCGAGTGACAGAAAATGTCAGCGAGTCACTAATCCCTGTTTAAGCCTGTAAAAACAAAGACAAAGCCCCCCGTACTTTCTGACTCCGTTTAATTCTCTCAATGCCAATTCCTCCCCGACATGGACTCTGGACATCTATCTCACTACTCAACCGGGCCAACTGCTGCTGAGGAGTTTTCCTGCACACACACACGCACACACCCACACCCCAAGTAGCATATGTAGAGGCCTGGTGGTTACCATTGTCTACCAGGTTATCTTCTCTCTCAGCACCTAGCAGGGGAGAACGGATTAGTGTGCCTCCTATCTACTTTAAGACTGCTCTCCTGTATTCGCCTTTTTTCTTGCCACACTTCCTGTTTTGTTCTCATTGCCTTTGCGGTCAAGCACCACGAGCTGGACTGAATGAGGTTTATCCGCAAGGGGCAGGCTTTACATCTAGCACTGAGAGGAGGAGGCTAAGAGGAGTGAGATTTGGGTTAAGCTACTTGATATCCTCACACACCCCGGCCCAACAATACATGCACAGCCACATTTTGCTTGCAATGGTGTAAAAAGTGGCACCATCTTAAGCATGCATCAAAAGGTATTTATCCATGATACAGCTTTTCTGCTACGATTTTTGAGTTTTATATAAGGGCACTACAAGTGAATGGTTACAAGGGTGATTATGCATTAGACCTTCCTTAAGAATAAATCTGTTTTTTTTTTTCATTGACTTCGGCTGTGCAGTTTTAATTTGTTAAAGCATAAATTTAGCTGCATTCCAGATAAAAAGAAAAATATAGTTTGTAATGTTTGCCACAGGTTGTGTATGCCTCGTTACCAAGCCCACTCCAAGGTCGATATTTAATACACACACAGATGCTGTTTGTGATTCATTTGCCTTCTGATAAGATGGACAAACAAACACTGGAGCCATTGTGTTGCTGAGGTAAAGCCATCAAGGTCTCCAGATAACCTTGTTTACTTTTCTGTATGTTATGCCGTACCTTATAATACGAAATTCCGCTTCCTTAACAGCCCCAAGTGTAAAAAAATAAATAAATAAACTGCTTTAAAGTTGCTGTTGTCCTTCAAGCAAAGGTTTCTGTTCATTCTCCCTTAACTCCCCACAAATTAGTCTTTTACTTCTTACATAGCGCTATCTGAGATGTGAATTGCACAGAGGCGAAACTAAAATCAATAATTAGTTTAACTGTGTTAGGCTAATGTGCAGGAGAGCCATCTAAGCTCACATCTGCTTGCCTGACCTGCACACAGGCAGGTGGAAAGACAGATAACGGAGGGCGGCTTTGTTACGCCTACAGGGTACTTTCAAGCAATTCATCAGACAGATGTTGCAATGGCACTTAATTGATTTGTAATGTACTAATGGGGGGGGGGGGGGGGAGGGGGGGGGTCCGGCAATAAATTTGATGCCAATGAGATTCCACCCTCATGCGCCACATGCTGCGGGCTGGATTTACTGATCAAACCGATTGTGTGGAAAACAAACACAAAAAATAACATTAAATACTTAATCTCATTCACCTAATATACTTTGTCAAATAAGGGTGTTGATTCAAAAAGGGATTTGCAACAAGTGATGTTCCTTTTTTCCCAAAGGCATCTCGTGCACTAGAAATTGACCAGTTTCAAGGCTGGCTGAGCTTTTGACATCTAACAAAAAGCACCACATTTGCTCCTTCTGACAATTAGACACAGGAAGCAGTGAGCACCATGCAGAGTGCAGGATGGAAAAAAAATCCTTTAAGGCTGCTTGTCAAATACTTTTCTGTTCGCAAGCTCCTTGGGGCACTAGGAAGGAACACAGAAGGAAACCAGCAAAGAAAGATAGAAAGGAAAGGGACGAGAACAAGTGAACTGGAAGCAGGAGTGGATTCACATGAAGAATAGCCTGAAGGTGAACATGGTTAAACCAGTTTGAATTGTTAAAGGTTGTAGTATTGTTAGGGCTATGTACTGGGGAGGGGCACAAGGAGGTTAGGGGGTCATGGGGGACTGGAAATAATGAAGAGGAAAGCCTCATTCACTTCCTTGGTTTAGCCTTTGGCCTATAATGAGGGCTCTTGACATCGGGGAGCACACTGATACAACACATTTGGCAGCCTGGCAAATTGATCTGGGTGCCTGATGGGTGATTGACAGCTATTCCTAAGGGTACCTAAGCTGCCCTGCATGTGTGTGTGTGTTTTGAAAGAGAAAGTCAGTCTGAAAGAGAAAGAAAAGAGAAGGTGAAATGGAGAGAGAGGCAGAAAGGATGATGTGACAATGGGCTGTCGATGATGAAGAGGGAAAAAAGCACTACAGCGGTGCTGAAAAGGTAATTGTGGGTAATTTAATGCTGAACTAAATTAAAACTGCAAGTTCAAACGCCAAAATGGTCTGCACTGAAAGTGTTTACCACACAGGGTAATTCAATATTGGTGTGGGCATTCATGCGTGTGTGTGTGTTACTGTTTATGCACTGCAGAATATTAAATGCATCACCAGCTATGCCTTGCTTACTGCTTCTTAGTTTTCCTTTACATCAAATACATGGATTCAACTGTTTCTGCTCTTTGTGATTATTAGGAATTAGTACATGTTGATAGGAAGCATGATACAGCAAGACAAGATGTTCTTCACTGCCTGCTGCCAAAGGCAAAGGTGGAGCGATAATGTTTTTGCTGCATCTGCATGTCATCATTTGTCTGTACCATTAGATAAATATCTCATAAACCAGAGGGCAGATTTGTATCAAACTCTCAGAAAGTAACCACTTTGCATCTACAAATAATACACTTTTAGGGTCAATCTCCTTCAAGGTGTCCACTACAACTAACTATTTTTAATGAATCAGAAATGACTATGACTCAGCTAATTTGACAGACACTGAGCTCAATTTGGGTGTGGTAGGTGCAGAAAACAATTTACAACACATACTCCGAGTGCGAGATATTGTGCAAGATCTTTGCCTGAAAAAATTGTTGTAGCTGTTGCATCATCTCAGTTTTGTTGTTAGCAAATTTCTCAAGAATCATTGGACAAATGTTGATGAAATGCTCTATAAAGAATCAGTGGGTACAACTGATTAATTTTAGAATCAACCACAATCAATATGGCTGTCGCAGCTAATGCCTAGTCTCAGGTTTGATTTCAAGAGTTCTCGCAAGATGTCCCATCTGTTGTCTGAATGTCCACGAGTGAAATCTGTTCGTGTGTGGTGTGTTGTCTTTTGCCACATGGCTGTATACCACACACTGTCGGACCAATATTCATGATTATTTTTTCCTCATGTGTGGGGTCTTTCAGTCTTTGAAAATCAGCCAACAATTTTAAAATCTTGTCGTATGCACCTGGCATAATGAAATGTTGCCTGTAATAAAAGGCTGTATAATGCTGTTGCTTGAATATATAGAGAGCTACAATTCAGTGTGGTAGTAACTGAGTATTATTTTTAACACAATCAGATTCATTGTGCAGCATATTGTCTTAAAACCTTGGCATAAATTGTTACAAAAAAACTCACATTTAAACATGGCTGTCCTCTGCCAGCACAATAATGGCTATAAGTTACTCAAAATTACACATGGTCCAAACATTAACACATCATGTAATGTGGTTGAGGTGGATGGCTGGGGTTTAACATCTTGAATCAAAACTTATTAAAGGTGGCAGCCAATATACATTGTTTCAAGAAATGCTAGGTCTTTAATCACAGTAGAGATTGTTAATCCACTAAACAGTCACTTCAGGCAAGCACGTTGAAAGAATGATGGATTTATGGTAGTAGTTCAAATCCAAAATCCAGAAAGTTGTATTTTTTTTTTGCTAAATAAATGTGCTTTTAGAGCTAAAGATTGGTGAAATTCCAAAATTATTCCAGACTAAAAAAAAAAATCTAAACGTTTGCGTTGGATTTACTTTAAAAAATTGCATTTATGTCAATAGGTTCCACTCAACTGAATTAAGTAAATCTAAAGCAATTTTTTTTATTTACTTTATAAGTTAATGTGAAGTAATTGTGTTAGATTTACTCAATTCAGTTGAGTAGATGAAAATGTTTTGATTTTCTTTTGAGTGTACAGCAGAAGGGAGCCTGGATTTGCAGACTAAAGTTAGTCTCCAAACTTTGTGCAACAAATGGCTGTTTCTATTTGGTCTGAATAACACTACAAGTCAAAGTTGTACAGAGCCCCATTTCAGAAAGCAGGATAAGTGAAAATCCTGCGTACGTTCTGGGTTAACTAGGTGCATATCCTGGGTTTTTGGTTTTAGAAAGCCAGATAGCAGTTATCCTGAGTTAACTTATACCCACAACTGTCTCCGTGAACCAACCCTGCTCTGTAGCAGGATTACTTGAACAAATTCTGAGTTTGTTTCACTCTTTAGCTGAGATAGGACAGTGTCAGAGAGGGCGTGTCCTTTTCTAGAGGAGCCTATAGATGTTGAAGCGCAAGAATATTGGTCAGGAAAGAGTATAAGACCAAGATTAGATGTCTTGTCATTTCTTGATGAAAATTTGAGCATTTTTATATGTTTCTGATACCCAGGTTTCAACCTTTTCCTTTAATTAAAGCTTGTAGTTGTTTCACATGAAGCTTTAGAGACAGAAAAACGATAACATTTCAGCATTTCTACTCTCTCATGAGGTTATGATCAAAGGTTTAAAATCTTAAAGAAGTATATATTTTTATTGTATATAGAATTTATTTTGTTTTTTAAAATGAATACACTTCTAGAAAAAAATATCTTTTTTATTGTTTTAATTTTATTGTTACAGAAGAAAGTTGAACTCCAGAGGTAGATGGAGCCTCTTCAGCTGTTTTTTGGGAAAAATTAACAGTCATTCTGATTCACAATGAAAAGTTAAATAAACTTTAAATCTACACTGATATGAAACACCTAATTATGCACCTGGGTCTGCTCCCTCTCTGTAGCAGCAGACAAAGTTTCCAACATTAAATATTGGCAGAAAGAAGATGGGGTACTACACAATGTATTTTTGGGGGGGGGATGCACAATAATTTTATGCATTAAATTTAGATGAATTGTGTAATTTATTTTTTAAAGGTTGAACATAAGATCTTGTACATGGACTTTACCTAATTTTACTGTTTTTATATTTAATCTTTATTTGCGGCTGTCTTTTTGGTACGAGCTGGGCTTCTCCTACTCACACATTTAATGCACACATGCTCACTTTTATCCACTTGAATAATTGTAAAAATAAAAGTTAAAATTTCTGTAAAATCATAATCACGCATTGACTTTAGCAGCAATTTTCTGCCACACTAATTCTCTTTCTCTTGCAGCAGCAACAGTATTGTTTTTTTTTTTTAATATATGTTGATATTCTTAAAATGCTGTCAATAACATTTCTAGTCCCAGCACCGAAAAATGGACTTCCGGTCTTATTATTTTCCCCTGTTGCCATGATGAATTGCGGTATCTGACTACAATTGATACGGCCTTCGTGCTCCAACTTAACTAAGGGGTAACTTGACTCAGGATTAAGTTACCCAGTTGATATCACCTGTTCTGAAACCAAAAATCCTGAGCATCACAGAGAGGGGTAAGGTGATTCAGAGTATCTGCGTTAACCCAGGGTTTGTTAAGCCTGCTTTCTGAGATCACTAAGATTCCCAAACACATCTTGGACATTTGACTTTTCACTGTTCCATGTAGGACTTTTATGTTCTGATTACCCGGCAGCATCCATCTCACCTACAGCTCATAACACCCCTGCAGTCAAAGGGCTGTTGGGATGATGTTAGATAGGTGAACGAAGATAGACAAGTTATTTCTTCATTTCATCTTCAAACCAAAACACATACATAACTCTGACCAAGGTGTAACCACTGACTCACTGTTGATTTATTTCACAAGGGACATAAAATACTGCTAAAAAACTCACCGCTAAAAAAATAAGCTCTCTAGCTTGGAGCAATAACTTTCTGGTGATAAATACGGCTGCAAGACTACATTTTTTTTTTGATAAACATGGCAACATTTTGCATTAAAAGTAGCACCACATTATTACAACAGCTGTATTGAAAAACATAAAATTGATACTCCCTATATTTAAGGACTAACCAAAAATTCTGTGAACAGTACTTCATGTTTACACAGGCATTTCCCACTCCAGCTCCTTAGGCGTTACATTTTTTGCATATTTCCCTGCTCAAACACACCTAATTTGAATTGACGGGCAATTAAAAGGCATCTGCATTACTTGATGATAAGCTATTGAAGTAATTTATTCCTTTGAATCATGTGTGCTTGAGCAAAGACACATCTGAAACATGCAGGGCAGTTTACCCTGAGGACCAGGGTAGAGAAACACTGTTTTATATGTCTGAGATAATTCAAATTGTTCCAGTGCAAAACAACTGAAGCCCATTATTCTTGATGATTTTTGATTTGTTACACCTTCCACAAAACAACAAGTAATACAAACCTACAAAAAACAACATGCATTTTCAATGCTGTCAGGGAGTAAAAACATGCTTTTTGTCAGGCTAGATATTTTTTAGACATTAATATTGAATTACTATTGAGCTTTAAAGAAGAAAGTTATATTATTTCAAGAAACAACTGTATTGGTATATTTTATGCCTATTATTCTTATTCTATCAGATTTTATTTATTATTATTTTGTTTATTTTATTTTTGAGTTATTGCACAATCATTTGGCCAAATATTTGGGGACACTAGGAATATCAAGGAAATAAAGTGTATCAAATGTAAATGAAACATTACCAATAAAGATTGTAGTACTGTTTTTGTTTTGTTTTTACTTTTTTAGGGATTAAAAAAGTATAATAAGGTTAAATGTTTGTGAAGCATTGTTTGGAACTCCAGGGTAACTTTGCTAATCCCCTTAGTTAAGCTGACAAGCAGTCTAAACTTGAATAGATGTGGAACAAATGCTAATTTGTATTTTCAGTTTCAGATATTAGTCTGTGAAAGGTTTTAAAGAGAAATCAGTAAACCTGCAGAAAACAGTGCTGACACACGAAAGCTCCTTTGCTGTGTTTACGTCCTGTCAACACACTGCAGACACAGAGCCACTTAATAAACAACTTCTGGAAATGTGCCAGAGTTAGCTTCTGTTTCTCTATCTCCTTTTGACTCGGAATTAAAAACAAAAAAAGAAACACTCAAAGAAAAATAACAGCGAATTGATATCAAACTACATTAAACAGAAATCCTCAACACAAGTTACAAAATAAGGACCACAGTGTTAGAGTAACAATATACGTTTTCTCAAAATTGTGAGCAATATTGACACAATGGCAGCTCTACTTTATAAGGCTAATAACTATGTCACAGCAATTTGGTGCCAGCCAGGCGAATGATATTCTCCGCAGACTCAATTTCTGACATTTTTCCTAAAGTCTCCATGAGGAACAAGCCCTTTCACATGTTTGTTACATTCTTCTCCCACATGGGTGATGAGCCCCGTAGATAAGTGAAGAGTTACAGCGCGGGTTGCAGGTTATTGTGTTTCACATCTCTAATGGTTGTTTTAAAGACACGACCGATGGGAGCGATGAGAGCTGAGGAGGAGAGGTGGAGGGAGGTGGTGTTTAAGGAGCACCTCTCTGGAGAGGAGAGATTGAGTTATGAAGTGTGGTGAAGACTGGAAACACCTCACGTTGCTCTGTCATGGGCAGTGAGTGATGAGATGGGAGTGCACCACCTTGACAGAGAGGTATGGGTGGACGAAATGCTCTTCGTTGAAATTGCTCTTGCTTTCTGAGAAGTAGAATTTTACTTTACTCTCAGTTTTCCACTGTTTTGAGATAATATTTGCCTTTTTGTCAACCTCTCTTGGCTTTTTGCCTATGCCTGTCTTTTTGTCATTATCATGATTTTTTACAGTGTCTGACTATTGTCAATATTTTCTGAGTATAATAGTACATGTAGAGTTTTTGTACCATACCATAACTGTACAGGTGTCAGGATCTGATGCATGCAAACAAATTTATTAGTCCCAAGTGAACACTTATCTCATCAAGAAGAAAACATTTTAGTCTGTAACTGCTTTGCAAACATCATGGCAGAGAAGAAACAGATAAAGTTACTGTCTAAAACGATCTATTCCAAAGCAAAGCAAAAACAACTGGTTCATAAAAAACAAAAGCTTGACTGTTTCAAATTAGCTGTAAGGAAAAGGTTCCTGGCAATTTAAGTAAATGGTGAATGGACTATATACCACCTATCTAACCAGGCTACTTAAAGGGCTTTACAATGCAATCTGTGCCAACATTTACTCATCTACACACATTCATGAACCATTCTACATCTCTACAATCTGTATAAATAATTTTATGGAGACAATAAACACATATACCCACTGTGTGTGAGGTGACTGGAAAGGTCACAAAGTGTGCATTTTTAAATGGCAATAAATGGCAATACATAAGACATCAGGCTGTTTCTTAAGTACCACCACGGTATAGACAGCACATTAGCATTTACAGAAGCTAACATTTTGTGTATTTTGTATTTTCGCATTGGGAAAAAATATTTAGTTTTGTATTGTGTTTTAATTTCCATCAAATGTAGACCAAAAAACAAGGGTGGTCTGTTTTATTTCCTTTCCTTTTTTTCCCTTATTTTTTCCTGTCTCTAATTTTGGGATCATTATTCGTTTAAAAAGAGGGAAAAATAACACAACAACAACAGCTAGAATTTGGCATTTGTTTATTTATTTTTTTTTGTGCTGTACTAAACTGTAACACTCAAACCAATGTATTGTGCACATCAAACTAATTTATTTTTCCAAGTTCCTCTTCTATTCTAATGCATGCATCGTATGCTTTTTGTAAAAAAAAAAACTAAAAAAAAACAATAAACATAATATACTGAATCTGATCATACAATACTTTATCCATAATTACTGTGCCTGTTTTCTACTTTTTCATCTCTGCAGTCGTATTTCTTTCTTTTTTTATCTTTCTGTTTTTTTTACTCATCACTCTTTGGCCTCCTGCTCTCTGTGACCATGCGTGGAAGAAATGATGACACAGCACGCCATCTTGATTGCAAGGTTAGAAGACACAGATGGTGGAGTCAAACAAACACTGGCTATGCTGAAATTGCCCTCACTAAAAGAGAAATGACATCTGTCAGTGATGGCTGTAATCCTTTTTATCATGTGTGCCATTCAAAAGGTTCAGAAGCACGATCAGATACGCGCACAAACAATATTAAAGATATGCTGTCAACATCTTTTTAATAAAGAGAGCATTTTTCAATTTTAAGTTTATATTTGTCAACTCTGAATCTGTTTAATTGAAGAGGGACATAAGTGGACTTTGTCTCATCATCATAGGTCAACTTGTTGGTGCATGTTTTCTACTCGCATGTATGGTAACTGTGGTAAAATGTTAATAGGAAACACGAAGATATTATTGTTTATATTCAAGGAAGAGAAAAAAGCACCTCAAAGAGGTAAAATAGACCTGAAAATAATAGCTTGAACAAGTCTGAATCATCTCCCTCAGGGGTCTGAAGTAACCTCCCACTTCGGAATGCCAGATGATGATCATTGCTACTTTTATAATTACTACTAAATAATGATATATTGGCAAAAACATTTATTTACCTATCTCCCTGCTCTTTCTATTTTTCCACCTCTTGATATTCCTACTAAGCTGATTAAAAGCCACCGCCTCAACACTGAACTTACACATCACCTAACCCACAGCCTTTCAGCTGCATGGAGCAGAGAGGAGCCCAAACCACGTTCTGCATGAATATTAAGTATGGGATTTGTGTTGCGGGTTTGAAATTGGAAATCACAAGTTTGACTAATCAGCTTTAGAGGTTCTACATTTGGTGTGTGTGTGTGTGTGCATCTCTTCCTGTGTCTCCAGTGGCAACAGAGTCCTGACACACACACAGTCCTGCTGCCGTCCCCACCGATCCTGCTGTGAGTCAGAGTGCTTATTCACTGCCTCAGCGGGGCCAAATGCCCCCCATACACACTCACACTAGTCCCCCCCTTCCACCCTCTCTTCACTGTATTCACACCCTCCCATCTCCCATTTAAAAAGGGACCCAGAAAAAAACCAAGAAGCTATTGGGGAAAATACAACTAGAGAAGGAGTAAACCATGGGGGTTTACAGTCCAAAGCCATTCAAGAGTACACTTCAGTATCTCTCTCCCTCATGATCAAACCCTCCTCTCCCTCACCCTCTCTGCCCCTCTTTTGTTCTGATGAATCAGTGCTTTAGTGAACAAACTCATTCTGTCTTGATAGCAGGGGCTTGTTCACTATCCCTGGCATTGGTGCAAAATGAGGTGGAAGGGTGTGTGGTGGTGTGTGTGTGTGTGTTGGGGGGGGGGGGGGGCCGAAGAAAATT
>JARVJO010000165.1:6224247-6238914 GCA_031762555.1 Cynodonichthys magdalenae | reverse complement strand
TTCCCTGCTCTTCAGCAGGTCTTTAATTTCTGCAGAAACCTGCCAATCACTCGTTCATTTAAATCAGGAGTGCCAAAGTAGGAAATCAACTAAAACATGCAGGGTAGTGGGTCACGAGGAGCGGATTTGAGAACCACTGCCCTAACTCCACATAATACTTTAACTAAACACTTTCTTACTTTTTTTATCCCACATCTAGAGTTGAAGGTATTGCAGGAGGATAATATTTTTTTGTTGTTCTTTGCAAACATGTCAAAAGACCACTTTTCCCAGGGTCTCCTAAAACCTTTTGGAGTGTTAATAAGGGGCTGGATAATACCCACATTCTGTGATTGACATCTGCCACTGGTGGGAGGGGGAAGGGGGGGGGGGGGGGTCCCTCTTCTGGGCTCTGGCTGGAATAATATTACTCTGTGTGACCAAGAAAGGATCTCAGAACGAGTGGGTAGATGTTTTTAAGAGGATTTGGGGAAGAAGGACCTCCGTCCTGTAACTCTTGTGGAAACAGAACTGAGGAAGGTTTTCTGTCCCCTCTGATCGCTGACTAAACCCATGTGGTATTAGTAAGAAAACATTGACTAACATGTCTTTCATAGAAAAGTAACCTCTTTGTTTTCTCAGTCTTTGCACATGTCAGAGCAAATAATTCTGTTCAACTTGTCAATCTTTCTGACAGAATTTGAAAACAAAAAATGTTTAAAGTATACTGTATTGCTTGACTGGTGTCCCAGTGAATATTAGAAGATATCCAGACACTTTTTGAAAGACAGTAACAAAATCACAAAACAATTATCTACATTGTGAATACTGGCTGACCCCATATTTTGATTATATTATTTTTTCAGTTAAAATTTTTTAATCAATGAGTTGTGTCCTCAGTAGTCTGTGACCTCTGGACTCCCCACATGTAACACATATATTAATTACTTCTTAAGCTTTTTAGTGATTATAGAGTATAAATACATTTTAATCTACCCTCTGGTGTACATCATCTTCTGTAATAAGCACCAGATGAGCTACAAGTGACCTCCCCACCCCCACCCCCCAGCTGGTTAAGGCAGATGACCTTCCTGAAACTAGTTGTACTGAAAGTTTCTTCCTGTTAAAAATAAGTATTTTCCCTTTACTGTTGCCCACCACTTTATTGCTCAGTAATAATATCAATCATATCTCCTGGTTTCCATTTTCTGTCAACTTTTTTGCTATTACCTCATTTTGTAAAATACTGAATTTTATTATACTACAATTGAATTAAATTGTAATTGTAACCATTCACTCTGTTGAGTTGATCCATTTACCTTCAGTACACTTGTAGGTACGCAACTCTTGCCACAATTTTTGTGTTAATTCATGCTGTATATCAAAATGTTGAACTCATTATTGCCATTGATGCCATGAGTTTTGGCATTTCAGCACCTTATATTTGTCAACTATTTAGCCTTTCTGGACACTTTTTTTCTAATTGAAAACAAATGGAGATGACATAAAACCCTTCTAAATGTTTATAAATCTTTTCTGCACTTTTTATCTTGTACTTTGATTCTGCTACTTTGTGCTAAGTTCAGCCTTTTTACTTTAGCTAATTTTAGCATTTTGCTGTTTCAGCAACCTTTCTGTTCCTTTCTGCAGTTATTCTACTAAATTAAACTTTGTAACTAATTTAGGCAATTTTTCTGCCTTTAAGCTTTTTTTTTTAGGTGATTTGTGCTAATTTGGGCTTTTTGCAACTAACTTCCCCTTTTTGCGATAATTTCATAATTCTACCACTTAATTGAGCATGCATATGCTTTTGAGTTTATTTGTGCTAATTTCAGTTTTTTCAGCTATTTCAGCTTGTTTCAAATTTTTAGCAATTTTTTTGAAAAAAATTGCAAATTTGTTCTATTTATTTTCTTGTTTTTCTGCTAAGGTGAGCTTTTTTGCTGTCATTTTACAATCTGTTTGCTAAATTCAACTTGTTTCTGCTATTGTTAGCTTCATTTCTTCTATGTACAGTTTTTTTGACACACTTTTGCTATAGTGTATTTTACAGATTTTTAACATTTCTACTACATTCTTCAGCAAATGTAAACTGTTCAAGTTGAACTCATATTAACAGTTTTGTTGTGTCTTATGCGATTTTCATTAAAAATATTTTTGGAATAAACACTCACACTGCATTTTCGCAGGAAATGCAACTTCTGTAGTTAGATTTGAAATTGTTTATTTTTGAAAGGTTCATAGGATATTAGGAATTATTTTTTAAGACAATCTTTGCTTTTTAACTCATTATAATTATCTTTCTGCTCTAGCAACGTCTTAGAAACACTGATCTACCATCTTCACAGGTTTATTTCATCATTAAAATCTTTGTGTCCCATGTTAAATATAAAAAAGGCTTTATTTTTAGTTTAGGGTCTTGTATATTAATAGCACAATATGGTGGTTTTATATACGGGATTAACTGTTGGGAATGTTGTGATTTGATTTCAAATATGCACAACGTGTACAACAATGCCTTTTTGTTTGGCACCTTGCGCTGCTTTGCATATCTTGTGTATGCCAGCCTGGTTGTGAGCTCTCAGTGTTTGTTTTGCTGCCTCTGAAATTTAATAAAACACTCTGTTTCTTATTTTGTTCAGAGTCTTTCTATTTACAATTTGCAAAAGGAGCTTGAAACCCATTCAGATTCAATACTCCTGTCACTTGCCTATCATAACAAACATAAACAGTAATTTGCATTTTTAAATTAAACCTATTGGAACTGTGATGTATAAAGAAAAAACAGAAGGGAATTTGCAATTATTTTTTTATTTATCTATTGGTCTAATCAGAAAAGGAAACAATAATATTGTTGCATGACTTACACTTCCTTGTTTTTTTTTCTTTTTAGTATGTCTGTTTATAATTTGGCACTGCTGAGAAAACATAAATTGAGTGTTTGAAGATAAAGTAGGAATTCCATGAAACTTGTTCCTGAAAAGTCAATAATTTATTAACTGTCAGTCAGTTTTTATTTTATAAAAGAGGAAACTAAATAGGGTATAACCCTGAACTGGACAGCAGCTGGCTAATTTGAAATCAAAACTGATAAAAGGACAAGGATCCTATTTTATGCCCTGCTAAGACCATGAGCAAATTTCATAATTACTAGGAAGATTTTTTGTTTGTTTTCCTTTTGTGTGTTTTTTAGTTTTTCTGACTTACTATGTAAAGCATTCAAAACTTTACCTACAAAGTGTCAGCAATTTACTATTGTAATTTGACTTTTTTTTTTTTAAATAGAACCAATTACTGGTGTTCTACTAAACATTTATACTCTATTATTTTTCATTTTCTTTGTATAAAAGCTTACACATGAACAAAAGGTGTTTGAACAAAAAGGTTATAGCAAAAATGATATTTTACATTTGTTCAGTAAATTCATACATTTTAAAAACAAACTAAACACAGCACTCACTATGCCTGTTTTCTCTTCCAGCACAATAAATATTTTTATTGTGGACACCATCTGCCTCAATTACCCAAACCTGTATTCGTTTTTCAAACCGACAAAGCTGTGACAAGGTGTTTTGAAAGCAGTTGTTTAGATGCAGTCAGCTAATTGGTGCTACTTAGAGACCCTCTGGTTGATACTGGGAAGGTGCTCCTTTGTTAGATGAAGTGTGGGTCAAACACCTGCATCTGCCTGAAGATTTTAGCTTTGCTTTTTCAACTAATTTGGGTCCTCTGTATTTATATGAATGTGTATTCCTTTAATACCTTAATAAAAGCACTCAGCCATGACTCTGCGACACTTACAAAGCTGCTGTCTTGTTTACCCACAATAGTTCATTGGAACAGGCTGCAGCTGGATAAACAGCCGCTGTATGCTCCTCTCTGTCTAATAGACCTTTGGTAATGGAGCCCTAATGGGAAGGTCAGTGTGGCTGTAAAGCTGGAATGAGTCAGACATGAGCCTATAAAAGCCTTGGTGATACAAGAACCCCTTAGTTGGTGTGGGCGTTCAGAGATACTGCCAGTTCTGCTATATTGAGTTTTACAGTTCCTCTGTTGGGATCACGCTACAACAAGAGCTCATTTGACAATTTATGGCAGTGTCGTTCAAACTGGCAGCTCCAGTGGTGTTTTGACAGCGCTGTCAGACTCAGTAACACTGAAGCACACCAATAAAAAACCAGCATCTATTTAATTTCAGTTTCATTTGTAGAAACTAAATATAAAATCCTTTCTCACTCTAAAACCTGTAGTGTGAATGTTGCTTGGTCTGCTACTAAGTTTACATAAAAGTGAGTCAGGCACACAGAACTGAGCTCAGTGTTTTCCTTTCTAGATTGGTTTGCTTCACCTTCTAAAATAAAAGGTAGACCTTTCAAAATGGAATGACCTCATTTCTCGACATGCAGCTGACAAGTCAGGCCCCCGTGTGATTTGGGTGACTGGCAATGGATGTGAGCAACAATGTGACAAGTTGCCAAGCTTGAAGGGATTTGCAGAAAAAAAAAACAAGCTTGAAACAAAGCATCACCTTTGAAACTTCACTTTGATTGACTGCTGCTCCACGTTACCCAGCAGAGTTTTGAACACACCTCAGCGGATGGGCAGGAAAGACTCTGTGAGATGTAAAGGAGGAGGTTGTTGGGGGGGAAGCACTGGCAAGACAAAACTACAAAAAAAAAATAATAATCTGATAAAAAATATGAGGCTAAGGGATTTCAGCTTTTCAAAGCTTCTAAAGTCCCAAGTAACTCAGCACCTTTAGAGATTCTGTCAGGCAGTCAGCAATAAGAGAAAACCACTGAAAGTTTTCATCTAAAAGAAACACATATTGTGACTCAACCCAGCTACTCTTTTTCTCCCTTAACAGTGGAGCTGAGTTAAAACAACTTATTTTGTCTTGAAAGTGGATTATAGGTATAAAAGTACATACAATTAGTTTTTATATGTATACTAATTTATGCAGCACAAGACGGTCTGTCCCATAATCCTGCTACAATGCGATTCAGTATGGGTTTTAATTCAAAATATTAAAAGTTGACGTAAAGCATCATAAAGCAAACATATTTCACATCAAGTAGGTCCTGGGTTCGATCCTTGATTAGGACCAGGGGTCTTTCTGTGCAGAATTTCCATGTTCTCCTCGTGCTTGTGTGGGTTTACTCCAGTTCCCAGCTATTAGAAAAAAATAAATAAATAAACACACACACCACCATCCCAGTAATAATTAAAATAAAGTGTGAATAGAAGACAATCCACCAAGAACAAGTCTAAACATAAGCAAAATGTTCAGCAAAGTTAGGAAATCATACAATCAAGGATTTTTGCTTTGGTGGTATGAATCATAAAGGCTGGCAGGTTTTTAAAGTAGCCAGTGTTACAAAAACCACCACTTGAAAGAAAAAAAACTATAGAAATCAACATGGTTTGCCCAAGACTCATGTGGACAGCTGCTGGAAACGTTTATTGTTTTCTCATGTGACCATCGTCACCATGTTTGATGCAACATACAGGCTTGCAGTCTACTCTGTGAAGTTTTAGTAGAGGGTCTGATTTAGTACCGCAAGGGAAAGATGAAGCTGAGAGATTAAACAACTCTGACTTTTTCTGTCATTATCAGCAACTGCTAGTGACTGCAACACTATGTGACACCACTTATACGCATGACTAAAATGCACATTTATATGTGCTTATGGGGTTCTGAATATTTTTTTTTGCTATAAACATAATATAAAATAAGAATATCATACCTAGATGTTATTAGTACACTACTACTTTTATTAGTTGAAATTTTGAGAAATCGGCCAGAAATCTCCAAACTTGCTGCCATTTTCATGAATGGACACTTCCTGGTATGTAGGGCAGGAAGCATAGCCTTATATGGTATTATTAGCGTAGTAATTATGCTAATTTCCGCTCCTCATGCACGAACACCTGAATACGTACATGTGGCATTTATCATGTTTACGCTGCTCATTTACACATTTTTCCTGAAGATAGAAGTTTTTTGCTCTGACATGGCATCTTTGTATGAGCCCTTTGTACGAAAAATAAGTAAAGGAAATTTAGGATAAGAATAGAAAATGTTCTTGCATGAGGCCCATTACACTTTGTATAGGAAATAATATAGATAAGGGGTAAGATTTCTCATTTTTAAACAGATAAAAGGCTACATGTTCAATACTTACTCACTTACTGTTTTGTGTGCATTTTTTTATTATTATTATCATCTTCATTTTCTACTATTGAGACCGTTTGTTTGTGTTGTTTTTTTCCCTTAAATAATTTGTGCTATAAGACCTATTTAACCTGTTCAAAATAAATAAACATTTTCTATGGCATTGACATTGGTGGTAGCGTTTATTTAGAGGACTGAAACAAATTAATAATAATAATAATAGTAAACTGCCAAAAACTGTGCAAAACAAGACTTAGGAGTTAAATGGTCATCAGGGGACATATATTAGAAGATGTCTAACTTTCCAAGCCAAAGAGACCACCAACATTTTAACCACCCTGTGAGTGGTGAGATATGAGGTGCACCACACAGTGTGCTTCTGCAAAGACTGAAGTTACTTTTCTCCTCTCTGACAAGAAAAGAAAAAAACTCAGTGGAGTGGCATGTGATAGAGGTGGTATAATAAATGAACAGCAGGTTGTATTTTAAGGTAACCTGGTGACACTTAATATGCTGGTGAGCTTATTGCATCAGTCATTCATTGTAGAGACAATATGATTTTATTCATGTATACTCCTTTTGCTGTCAGTAACACACAGTATGGGATTTATTTCTCTAAGTAATTAACCTTTTTGAACTGAAAAATGGGACATTTATATAACTTGAAAATGCAATCATTATATTAATGTATGTCTTAACAGGTCATTTTTATCATCATACCAACAACTACATAGATTAGAAGGAAAATTTGTCAGTTGCTGTTAAACAAGGCAACAGATCATTATAATTAATGGTGTTTTGTTTATTCTATAAACACTTACTTTCTTGTTTGTCTCTACTCAAGGATTTTGAACAGGAAAACACATTCCAGCAAAGACATATTCATTTGCTTCTAGTCTGTGTTACATTGTGTAAAAGCACAACTAGATGATGCCATTAAAGTAACAAGAGATGAAGAATAACTTCTTTTGAAGGAAAGCCTTCCACATCAGTCAGATAATCACTGAGCCAATCTAAGTAATCACTTTTTTATTGTTTACTGTCTCTTATTTTGCATCTGTAATTAATTCTGCAATCAAGAATCACTCAGATTTTTTTTTTCACAGTCCGTTTTAATTGAGTTGCAATCACAGCCAGATTAACAATAAATTTGACTGCAACATCTGTAGCTTTGATTAAATCCTACCTCTAAATAATTCAGTGGTATACAAATGAATTTTTTACAAGCCTTACATCTGCGTTAAGACTTTAATAACAGCTCGTAAGTTGCTAATAACTTTTCTTATCGTTCCCTAGAGAGTTAAATTGATATTTCTAGCATGAAGGAACAATTTGCTGTAATGAAACACATTCATGACTAACTAATTACACTTTACATACTCGATGGTCTTTCTGTTAGTTCATGGTGTTTCGTTTGGTTTCTTTACCTCCACTTGGCTGCCAAGTTAAACACAAATTTAAAATTTAAAATTTAAAATAACTTAAATCTCAGAATGTTTGTATAGCGTTTGGAATGCCTTGCTTGTCCATAGTAGTTTTTTTTTGGTAGGTGTGAAATTAGTAAATGTGAGGAATAGAGTTCGTCGTAAGAAAAATAGTCTTTCAATTTGGTAGTAGTTATTTAATTTTTTTTCGACCAGTTTGTTTTGTTTTTTTCCACCCAGTAGCATGTGTGGGCAGAAGGTGTGTCAAAAAAATTTAACTCAACTAGAAAAGCAAACAACTTGGTGTGTTACAACTAGAATATTACAAGTACGGTATATTTCGAAAATGTAAAAGCCACTGCCCATTTGTATTGACTTTGTGAACAATTAACATTTATTTTTAATATTATGATTTTCATCTGCGTGTCATTCTTTTTTTTTTTTTTGCGTGTCATTCTAAGACATGGTAAATATTAGAGCTGTGAATCTTTTTGGTCTTACAATGCTATTGTTTACAATTCTTCAGGTAATGATTTGATACAGCTACATAATCACTTCAATGCATCTCATTGTTCCGCTAATTACTGTCATGCACATGCACAGTCCATTTTCCTAGTAATAAATACTTAGATTATTCTAAAAATGTGGAATTTTCAAACATCTGACATCTGTTTTTGTTTTTTTGCTTTTTTCTTACATTCGGTTCCAATATTGAGAGACACACATCAAAAGTCAAAACATAACAAGTATGGCTGCTCCATAACTAAGTAACTAAATAGTGTGAACAAAATATACTCAGCATTGTTCTTTTTTTTTTCTTTTTTCTTTGTGTTGTTTTGTCTGTTTTTAGTATTCTTTTTAGTTTAACAGATCATTTCAATTGAATTTGCAAATGTTAAATCATGTTGAAAATTGCAATATTATTGGTATTATCAAAATATTCACATTAAGTGGGTGAACCTTAAAAACATCAATGCTTTTACTTCACGTGTTTATTATGGTTATAAGATCCAAAATGAGATCAAATAGCTGTCTTTAAAATACTGCTCTCTGTATTATTTTTGTCATAGTCTCCACTATCGTTAGCCTAAATTTGTTTAGAACCAGCCTAATACAAAACCCCTTTTTTAAATTAATAGGACATATACTGAAGTATCTCAATTTAGGCTTAACTAAAAGGACCATATTTTGAATGCTACAGTCTATTATGTCCAATAACTGCATCAGTGCTCAACTTTAATATATTATATATATAGTGTGTCTTAAAAGTGAGAAAACTCCATTTTGGTCTCCAAAATGTTTACAAAGGAAGATGTTGGTTAATGCATGTATGCACACTTCATGTGTATGCATTTGCTCCATGCTCGCTCTGTGCTGTAGTGATAGTGCTGGAGGCCTAATGCACCCAATGCACATCAAATTTATCGTAGGAGTTTCACAGATAGTAGCGTGTATTTTCCAGGCAAAACTAGTGAATTATTTTGCTGCTGCTGTGTGTGTATGCTTTCCCCTCTCAATTCAGGAAGGGCCCTTTGGGATGGATGTGAAGACATGAAGCACAGAAGGCTATTTATCCTCTGTTTGTACCATTACATTCATTTAAGAACTCAAACAGCCCGAAAGCAAATTGAATGGGGTTAAAAAGCAAGAAAAGAGAAGGAAGCACAAGACCTTTTTGATTTCAACTCCACACCAAGTGTCTCTGATTAAAAATTTGTGTACAGTATTTTATCAGTGCCTTTCGAAACCTCCAGGATGCACATACAGTAATGAATTATTCCAAGATAAAACAAAAAGAAGGAAGTTTGTTGTTTGTGGCTTTTTTCCTGCACAGACAAAATGCAACGTGAAGACGAGGAGTGTTTGAATTTGGTCAGGGGCTGCTGAAGCCTAGTTTGTTGATCCACACTGGAGGATATTCCATTCCCAGCAATCAGCATCTGCAAATAGACAGTTAATCTTCTCTCGGCTCTCCTGAAGGCAGCTGATGCTTGACACCATAACTTACTGTGCCACACAAACACACACAAAAAAGTCAGGCATTCATAGGGCTTGGCAGGTTTTTCTCTACAATTTAGTGTGACTGGGATGATTTGTTTTGAAAATGTCACAGCGACTAATTGGAGGAGAGCACACAGAGAACATGCTGTTAGCAAATGTGCGATATACTTTTCTAAAATTCAATCGCTGAGAAATCCATTTTGATTAAATAACACGCCGCTGTGTGCCTGCAACTCTGATATGAGACTCTTCTGTAACAAACTCTGATTTTACAAGATAGATAACCTCATTTCACAAACTAATAATGGGTCTTCTTCACAAACATAAGCTCACACACAGCTTTTACCAGAAGGAGATCAGCTGAGGAATGTGATTGAGAGGCAGGTGAGTGATGACCGAGACGTTTGGGTTTGTTTTATCAGTCAAGTCTGCAGGCAAAAGATTTGCACACCTCCTCATCGTCCTGTCCTGATTTGATTGATCTCTCAGTTCAGCTATGAAGAAACATTCTTTTACAAGTGATGCCTTGGTATGAAGCAATACTCCTGTTTCTACAGCAGCATTTTTTTTCCTCATATTTGCTGATGTGTACAATCAGTGAAGTGAGGTGATGAAAGTCATTGATTGCTGTAGGTGAAGTATTGTAAAGATGTTTGGGAGTTTAGCCTCCCATTCAGACTATAATTTGTTTTTAAAATGATCACAGATTGAAAAAGAAAACTACAATTACAGTTGCTTCTGGTCCATCTCTACATCCATCCATTTTCATACTCTTTTTTTTATGGTTGGGTCATAAAAGCAATGATTTTAGGAGGGAAATCCAGACATGCCTCTCTACAGGAACATGCTCCACCAAGTCCTTTAGGATCCCAAGGCATTCCCAAACAAGAGAGGATACATTATCCATATGGCAAGTTCTGGATTCTGCTTCAGGGCCATTCCCCTCACAGTTGTATATGCCTGGAAAACCTCAAGAGGTTGGCGACTTGGAACCATCCTAATCAGATGTTCAAGCCGGCTCTGCTGACTACTTTAAATGCAGAGAAACAGTGACCCCAAGGTTTGAAAAAAATATGAAAATGTTAAAAACATGTCACATTACCTGTAATAAATAAAAAAGGGGAGCTCCCTTCTTTAGCCAGTTTCAGGGACTTGCCAGGAAGTACTATCTATTGACAGCCAACAGTACAACTCACGGTCATGTGGTTGTTTGCCTGGGTGGTGTGGGGGTGGACAGATCTGTCATGATTAAAGTGCCACAGTTTTTGTCAGCCAGCTGTTTTAGAGACAAGTGAAGCTGATCAACTGTGTTCTGTTGTATTCCAAAAGTAACCATTTTAGGCCTCCACGTGGGAGGATGTGATCCTTTTAAAAAGGTTTGTACTAGCTCTTGTGACCCAAAGCTTAATTTCCTTAATAAAAAATAGCAGGTATGTCCATGTGCTGTGTTTCAAGCAATTCCAAATAGAGCTATTCTCATGACATTACCAGAGTCATTTGACCTAAAATTGAATGCTAATTAGATCATTTGCTGTTCAGTGTAATAGCTGGATGTTAGCAGTTGCAAACGCAGCATCATTGTTAAAAAGGATTTCATTAATTTGGCTTTTTTTTTTTTTTACTTTTGTCCACCTCACCAAAGCAGTATTAGATGTTTAGACAGACTGATACATTCAGGTCTTAGAGAACAAATTTATTCATGGACCACTTTGTCTACTTTGATAAATCACTAAGCAATGCCCACATTTTTGCATTCTACCTTTTAGGTTATAGGGCATCTTGTAGATAATTTTCTTTTCTTTAAATTAATTTCTCTAATGAAGCAGAGATACATAATGTTAAAATTAAAATATGCCAGTATAAATAAACCAGAAATTAGATTTCCTTCATATCAAATGACCAAATATGTCCTGCACAATAATCTGTAAGTGGTCACTGGGTGCAACTATTTTAAACAGTTAGCTCATTTTAATCAAAAGCCAGCCAGTGTGCAGGGCACATAATTAAATTTACCTTAGCCACATCTAAGCTTGTGAGTCAGTACATTCAATGCAAAACAGCAATATGTCTCTCTATTTTAAGAGCAGTATCCTTTTTCTATTGTCATACTGAGCCATTGTCGTACCAATCCCATGTCTTGAACAAGCTTCCAGAAGCAAATCGGATCTCAGCAAAAGCCTTTGTAATTACAAAGAACTGAATGGGTGACTACATCACAAATCCGCAAGACCAGCCAGAGACACATTCCATCTGTCTTAAGTCCTGATACAAAATGTGAGATTGCTCATGAAGAGGTGTTGAACTAGCGAATGCCACTAACCTGTTTTTTTCCCCCCTTTTTGTTTCTAAAATGTTTTAGAAATGATTTGTCATTTGCTAATTTCGTTGCACATTTGTTATGAATCAATTAAAACTCTGTAATTTTTATTTAGATTTTTAAATTTAGATAATATTCTGTTCATGTCCTCAAATTGTGTTTGATAGCAATAGCTTGTTGTGAAGAATCAGTGTTATAAACAATGGAAGTTGATGTGTAGGATATTCTACCAAGGGGCTTGAAGAATGACAGGTATAAGAAACTGTGGGACTTGCAGACTTCAGACTGACAACCTGGTGTTGGCTAACCTATCAGACAGTGGTCAATAAACCACAAGATGTGGACAAGCATGTTCTTAGTAGTGCTATTGGTAAAATCAGAAAACTAAAGTCTGCAACCTCCAAACTGGTTGGGTCGTGTTGTTGGAAAAAATTTAATTTTTAAGCAATGTGCCAGATTAGATATTATTTTTGATTTAAATAAAGATTGTCTCACAGTATTTCTGTCAGGAAAGAAAAGGTTCTTTTGATCCAGCGTGGAGTCACAGTTTGAGTCCAGAGCATCAGCTTCTCATTCACTTAAAAAATATGTTAAATCCTGAGGCTTATCAGAGGATTGGTACGACAATGGCTCTTCTGCTCTCGGCCTGTGGAGCTCCTGCGTGGATCCTGTTCATGATGCCAAATTGTTGTGGAAAATATTATTTACCCAAGACAGAAAATACGTGGTCCAAGAATAAAAGGTATTCCATGAAATGGTCATCAGAGTTTATTGCATATGCAAGGCACACCTCATGTCACACAGGGCAGTGGTACATAAAATGTGCCTTGAGGCATTCTCAGCAGATTACATTTATACAGAATGTTATCAAAACAGACAATGAACAACTCTCTTGGCGCAGAGGAAAATACGATATGTGATAAAGTATCCAGCAAGAATAATTACTTCTAAAACATCTTGTCCTAATTGTAAAACACTTGTCTGAAAGAAAACAAAAGATAAACAGTTGAGTCATGGTGACATTTAGGTAAACAAAAAGAGGTCACTGACTCTTGGCCTGAGAAGAATGTGGGACCTAGGAAATGAGTTATTTTTCCTTGACACCTTGCTTCAACAAATTCCCAGGAACAACCTCAGAGATTTTCCAGTAGATAGCAGTCCCTAAATCAGGACTGCATAGGACTATCTTGCAGAGGACCAAAGCTAAGCTTTTAAATGAAGAACTAGTTAATCAGTTGGCAACTGATTTAAGGTGCAAGTGTCACTTAAAAACAGCCATCACTGATCAACCCATGTCCAAGTTTAATTACAGCACTGATAAATTATAGAAATCACTTTAAACTAAAAGCAAGTATTCATGTTGTTGGTGTTCATGCTACATAAAAAGAATGTAGTTTTTTCACCTTTTTTTTCCTTATTTTGATTTATTTATTTATTTAATTACAACTGTGTCACCACATAAAGGTTGAACAGCTTAAATCCACATTATCAGGGTTATGTTAAAGGCTTTTTTGTCTAATCCAGAAAAGCCTTTGCTACAGCTCAGACTCAACTTTAGATGAAATGCAGCACAATGAGACAAGTGCTTCGTTAGGTCACCTGAGCCAGACCTGCTTGAGCTCAGCGTGGAACCTAATAAAAGCCCTGTAGAGGCCACCAGACATTTCTAATGCCATCAGCATGCCTGTAAAAATGCTCTTAGTCCCTTGTGACAGGGTAATGGCAGCACATGGTCTTGTTGGTCCACCGTAATGGGCTCATGATGTCATCACGGATCACAACGGAGCCAAAGTTCTTCGAGCCTGGCTTGTTTGGAAGAAAAATGAGCTTATTCAAGGGAATTACATTAGTATCTCCCAGTATCAACTATGATTGGAGGGTGGGGGATTTTGTGCCAGAAGAAATAACCCTAGAAGTTAATAACCAAAGGCACTTTAACATGGTCAAGGTTATTGCATTAGTTTACTGATTGGACAAAAAGCTGTTCTGGTCTTTAGTGATAGGTTCTACAATTTTTCTTTGTTGCTCTTTTGCTTAATGAGCCACAGATATTCAACAAAACTTTATTTTTGCCAAATGACTTAAGTAGCTTATAGGTCATTGCTGTGATTTTGTTATTTTTGGTTGCATTGCCAAAGGCATACGAGGTAAAACAACTCATCAAATCAAATCATCATGGCAAGTAATTTTATTATTATTATTATTATTGTTATTATTATTAATATTGACATAAAAAAGCATTGCTTTAATGGGAGACTGCAAACTGTTGTGTGCACAATGTCCTACTTTGGTCTTTGTTGTTTCTGTCAGACAAAATGTTCTGTTTAGTCAGAGACATTCTACTTTTGTAGTTTGAGCGCAGCTTAATTTATCAAAAATGCACAACTCTTCTATAAAGCATATGTTCTGTAGAGCCACTTGACATTTGCAAAATGGACAAAAAAATATCCTTGCAATTGTCATCAAAACGTTTGGGCATTATTTGAAATTTTTAGTATATCCAAAATAACTTTGTATTTTTTGCAAGAGCTGGATTATCACAAATCACCACACTAGCTACAGTCCTGATTTAGAGGGGGGTTTAAGTGATTTGGAACAAGATGAGTGCATCCACTTCTTGGAAATAACATCTTTTGCCTAGAACAAGACAAAGATGTTCAAGTTTTGAGCAGAATATAGACAAAACTGGAAAAGGAGGACTGTGAAACATTTACTTGTGATGCTGTATTCTTCCCCTTCATTTAATCTCTCCCCCATTACAGCATCTGCTC
>JARVJO010000165.1:6202409-6217061 GCA_031762555.1 Cynodonichthys magdalenae | reverse complement strand
AACTTAAAGACCTGCTGAAGAGCAGGGAAACAACTAAAACATGCAGGGTAGTGGGTCACGAGGACTGGAATTGAGAACCACTGGGTTAGGGTAATTGCAATGCCTTGTAATATAATGTGAATTTTAAAATAAATTATTAGAAAGAAAACACCAAGACATGTCCTCAACATTTATCATGTTTTTAGTTTACCTATGAAAATCCTTTATCACTTATTTAAAAAATGTTGGTAATAATACATTACTCTCAGCTGTGTAGTCTGACATTATTTTTACACAAATCAGATTATTTCACGGACAAGTTGAGCAATTTAAAAGCATTAGGGAGTCTGCAAACTATGTTACAAGCTCTTTGGAACTTCCTCATGTAAGATTACATAAAAGAACTGAAACTTTGATGTTGTAATGGAAAATGTATCATGTCATAATAGTATAAAACACTTGGTATTTTCATGTTAAATTGGAAAGTGATTAACATTTCCAGAGATTGTTCAATTGCAATCAGTGTCTAAAGGCTCCTGCATACTCATTCCGAACTGCCGAAATGGGTTCAGATTGTCACAATTTCATGATGAAAATTGCGTTATTCTGTTCGCATTGTCGACATTTCGGCAGCTTCTTGATATAACCTGTGGGTCAAACTTTTTACCCCACTCCACATAAGAATTTATTGTGTGAGTGGTCGGAGGTTCGTGGGAGTGTTTATGCTGAAAGCGCTCAGGCACTACATGTTGCTTCAACCACTCGCTTCTAGAGCCGACTGTTATACAAGGAAGCAGCGAGTTATAAAGATTGTCAAATGGTCCAAAACTCATGAAAGAAGATAAAACAGGCATTGTGCACAGAAGAATCTAGGTGATTAAAACTGTGGAGCTTTAACAGATTTGTAGATAAATAACGTCGGGTGACTTTTTTTTTCTGCATCGTACCACAGTGGGAGGAACCCTCCTGTAGTGACGTATACCGCAGCGGGAAAGGTTTCCCAGGAGACCAGCACGGGGTGTCTCAGGGACTATGAAGGTGTGTGCAAAAACGAACGCCGAAAAACCACGTGACTGCGCATCGACTGTTCGGCTCCGGAGAGAGTATGCAGGAGCCTTAAATGTCATTTCAACAAATAAGAATATTAGAGCATTGGAACATTTGATATTGTGAATGATGATGTGGGAACTCTGTTGCAAATGAAGTTCATTACCTTTCAGGAGCTGCAGGACGTTCATTGCGACGCTTATTAACCTGGGCGTAAAGCGCCTCCAGTGGTGGGCCATTGTTCTGTAGGGTCAGTGAAGGAGGAGGGCTCTGCGGACTCTGAGGGAGATGGTAGTGGTGATTGTACGCATCTAAGCTGCTGCTACCTGCAGATGAGCCTATCGAGCCAATCCCAGCATAAGTGTGCTCCTCATCCGAGCTGAAAGTGCGGCTGACAACATCCTGAATTTCTGCGTATTCTCTCTCCTTTGCCACCTGGATTTCTTGTGCATTGGCTTGAAATCTGAACGAAACAAAGAGGAAACATTAGACACAGTGTTTTAGATATAAATCAGATAATACATATTCTAAAATATTTCTTTTATTTCTAAATACAACATCCCATTGATATATTTATTTATTTTGCAAAAACATTATGTGAAGGATACCATGCAACAGGGAAACTTTTAAAAATGGTCTGGTTTCAGATTTCCAGTTTCAAGTACCTTCAGACCACAGGAGACCAATTCACAGTCCTTTTAACCATTTGAGGTAGTTTACCTTTTATTGTTTTCACACTGGCAGTACTGTGAACATTCAAAGCCCTTAAAACTACATTTATCAAGTATTTTTAACTCCTGCTTCAGAGTGGGAACTCTCTTGTCTCAATAGGGATACTCAAATTATGTAAGAGGGTATGATTGTTCTATAAATAAGCATGTGGTGATTGCTAATTGAATGCTCTCCCAGTACCAGTACTATTAAAAATGCATTTGCATGGCTAAAGTAGAAACTGTTTAACTATCGTCTTTGTCTGGTTTTCAGTTGACGTTTGCAGCACAGAGTAGTCTAATCTGCCTTATGAGTCTCTTCTGAATTTTTGCAGTTCCCTTTTATACTCTGCTTTAACAAGCCAAACCAAAGAGCCACAGCACCCAGATCTAACTATAAAGTCACCCATTATTATCTATTAATATTATATTTTAAGTTCCTTGTCTTCACCTGCTCCTGGGTTCAACCCCTTCATACCCTCTCAGCTGAGACCTAAAACCAGCAGGTTAGACTTCTCTGCTTGAGTTCCTGCACTGGGTCTCTGCTAGAACTAAGCAGAGTGGAGGAAGAGGAGCAAAGAATGACGCGCTTCCGGGAAACCCGCCTAAACTTCAAGTCAGCTCCCTCCTCTCCACCTTCTTGGTCACCTCCATCACCCCTGAGAGGGTCTCAGATGCCTCCATTGCTCCCAGAGGGTCTCCGGAACTTTTCACTCATGCAGCATCTCAGAGATGGTCTCTGATGCCTCTCAGTCCTGCGCTGCCTCCAAGAGGGTCGCCGATGCCTGTCCCTCCTGATCCACCTACAAGAGGGTCTCAGACACCTCCCCCTCCTGTTCCACCTCAGAGAGGATCTCTGACGCCTCTTACTCCTGCACCGCCTTCAAGAGGGTTTCTGACACCTCTTACTCTTGTGCCGCCTCTGAGAGGGCCTCCTGCTTTCCACTGCAGGCCAAAGCCTCCTCCATCTGTGTTCCTGAGAGGGTTGACACCTCATGTCTGGATAGCGCCAAGCCCCTGGTGGTCCCCAAGCCTCTGGTGGTACCCTAGCCTCTGGTCTATGCAAGTCTCTGGTGAGCCTCCAGCTCCTCCTTGGGCCCTAACCATGGTGGCATCCCCCTGTGGTCTCTATGCCCACTGCAGTTTCCCCGTGGTGTCTTTGCCCACTGCAGCCCCCACTCTTGAGGTCTCATTGCTTGCTGCAGCCCAGACTCATGAGGTCTCTTTGCTTGTGCCATCACTTCCATCCTCACCTGGACCATCTCTTCCATCTTCGTCTGGTCCATCTTTCTCGTTGGATTCAGTCCCCTGGTCTTCAGTCTCCTCAGATCCAGTCTCTCCAGCTTTTGGTTCTATGTCTGCTCCAGATTCACCTGGTTCTATGTCTGCTCCCGAGTCTCCAATTTCCATGTCTTCTCCCAAGTCTCCAGTTATCTCATCGGCTCCAGAGTCTCCTGTTTCTATGCCTGCTCCCGAGTCATCGGTTTCCATGCCTTCTCCCGAGCCACCGGCTTTCATGCCTGCTCCCAAATCCTGTACTGCTCCTAAGCCTGCTTCCGAGTCCTGTACTGTTCTTGAGGCTCCCATAGTACCAACCTGGTGGGTCCAGGTCTGCCAGCTCATGTTTTTGCCTTGCCTTAGCTGTACCCTGAGCCGTCCACCTCTGTGTTTAGCTCCTTGTGTCCGTTTCTCTGTGCAGTTTCTTAGTTCACCCCAGCCTGCTTCTCAGTAACTTTCCAGTCAGTCACTCTCACCTGTCAGTTGTTTGCAATCAGACCTGCTCCCAGATTTTACCCCTTTTTCTCTCTCCCTCAGTTTGTATTTACCCAGTATTTTATCACCACTTCCTTTCTGGATCATTGTATGGTTTTTCACCATCAGTCCCGGTCATCTGTTTTTCACCATGTTGTAAAGTTTTGCTGCAACACCAGTCTTTTCTTTTGTTTAAATAAATCAGTTTAAGGTTACTTGTGTTTGCCTGTTCTTGGGTTAACCCCTTCAGACCCATTGACAAGTGCAGCACAAAATGCTTACAACATGCCTTCTGTCATGATAATCCTTTCCACAAAGTTTCATCAAAATACTTTAAAGATTGCTAGAAGAGTTGAGCTGATAAAAAAAAAAACAGCTGATGGGCTGATGGACAGACAGACATACAGTTTGTGCCATAATTGAAAATGACCTTTTCGGCTATACAATCAAGATATAAATAGGATGATTTTAGGATTTTGTATAGTACATTCTAAAAAAATTTATATATTTTTTTTGCCAAAAAGAAAAATTTTTAAATAAATAAATTAAATTAAATTAAATTAAATTAAATTAAATTAAATTAAATTAAATTAAATTAAATTAATCAAAAAATAATGATACTAAAGGCTCTTGTATACTCCCTCCGAACTGCCAAAATGGGTTCTGATTGTTGCAGTTTCATGATGAAAATTGCGTCAATCTGCTCGCATTGTCAACACAGCTTCTCGGCACAACACGCAGGCAGAACTTTTCACCCTTCTCCACATAAAATTTTTATTCTGTGATTGGACAGAAGTTCGTGGGAGTGTTTTTCATGCTCAAAGCGTGCTGCATGCTGCATTTTGCTTCAACCACTTGCTTAAAAAAAACAAAAGCGACTCGCTTCCAGAGACGACTGTTGTACCAGGAAGCAGCAGTTTATAAAGATAGTCAAACGGTCAAAAACTCATAAAAGAAGATAAAACAGGCATTGTGCACAGAGGAATCTAACTGATAAAAACTGTGAAGCTGTACCCGGGAAAGATTTGTGGATAAATAACATAAGGTCTCTGACTTTTTTTTCCCACATCTAGAATTCAGCGGGAGGAACCCTCTTGTAGAGACGTATATCGCAGTGGAAGGGGTTTCCCAGGACTTCAGCACAGGGTGTCTCAAGGATTATGAATGGTGTGTGCAAGACAAATACCAAAATACCACGTGACTGCGCATCAACTGATTGGCTTTGGAGGGAGTATGCAGGAGCCTTTACTCTGCACCAGAGTTATTGCGATTTACACCAATAATCCCACAACTGACTATTTTCAGACTGTATTGAGTACAGATTTAAAAAGTGACTTCTAATTTATACATTTAAATATTGGTGTTTTTCTCTGAAAAAAAGCCATCTGACTGTAGCAATTTAAAAATCAGAATCAAACACTCACACAAGGGCAAGAACATTAACATCTACGTTCACCTTTTGGCAACAACTGATAAATAGTTTATGCACAAAGTAACATGACCAAGTCAAGCCTTATGATCTTCTGTTAGGACTACTGACAAAAGAAGTTTGGGAAGAGATGCCTTCCTTCTCCTTCATGCTCCTTCCTCTTCCTCTGTGTTGTTATTCTCCCCAGGACCACTGCCATACTAAACAGACATCCACAGACCTTTCCTGTCTCAGAAAATGGTTCCATGTGAATGCACATCTGTCTGCAGCTAACAAGACTCCCGCTGTATGGGTTAAAGGAGATGTGGCATTGCAGGAGCAGGGAGGAGGTCAGTGGGGGGCAGGAGAGGGGCTGAGGACAGGCAAAGAAAAGGGAGTTGACCTCCCACTGTGATGACCCAGGCAGCAGCCACTGGGCTGTTCACTGGTTCCAGATGTTATTTATGCTGTAGGGAAATGCACACATCCAGTCACAGATACAAGCATGCCACCCCCCACTGCTGCTAGAGTTCCCTATTACCTCAGGTCTTACCCAACCTCTGACTCCTACAACTGCTGTTCTTCTCAGATGACTGACAGGTTTTGAACACAGCAAAAAATCCCAGTAGAAGTCTCTCTTCTGTGTCTCTGTATTTTAATAACAGTAATCATATTTCAAACAATCACCATTTTTCAGTGCCAGATTAACCCAATTCCCCCATTCCACCTATATGCACTGCCTTGTTTATTTTTAGCCACTCAAAATCCCATTTCCCTGGCATTATCAGAAGAATAAGAGGTCTGATGCAATGTGGCAAGAAATGTAGTCATACTGTACGTAAAGCCTCATAGCTGGTTTGTTGTAGTTTTGCATTGTTGCAAAGCTGGTGCAAAATAAAAAAAACAATCTACTTGTTTTAGTATTGAAGCAATCTTTGCCTACATTTTAATAAACACATAGAAATAAAAATAAATGGAAAAACAAAAATGTGCACAAGCTTTTTCACCTGCTGTCTATCTACTGTGATGTCAGATCTCTGTCTGGAATGACCAGGCAATGATGTTACTGTAGATTCATGTCAGTCCACTGGGATTTTAAAACCCTCTGGCATTTTATAGACTAATCAGATTCATAAAATACAGAGTTATTGATATTTGAGATGAGGTAATGGTTTTGGTCTAGACCGACAACATCAAACTAAAAGAGAGACTTCCTTTTAGGTCTCAGGGGTCTAATATAGAAACAGCTAATTGGTGAATTTCAATACAGGGATAAATATTAGGGAAAATGCTAAATAGTAGTACATATTGAGTCATACCATTGGCAGTTTTCCTGGATATATTTATACAATATACTGATTCACCAATGAAATAAACACTGCAATACATCAACATGTACTGCATGGGATAGCATGCCTTATCTACATTATCCTGGATTTTAGTTTTAAATTAACATTTTCTGTCAAATATCCATCCATTTATTGTCTTTACCTCTTTCTACCTTTCAGGGTCACAGGGGTCACTGATGCTCATATCCAGCAGTCACTGTGGGAGGGGCAGGGTACACCCTGGACAGGTCATGACTCCATCACAGAGACGAACAACTATTCACCTCTCACTCAGCTCTAAGGACAATTTAGTCACCATTTTGCCTAACATGCATGTTTTTAGTCATTGGGAGGAAGCTGGAGTACCCAGACCCCACACATGCACTGAGAGAACATGCAAACTTTACCTTGAAAGGTCAACCATCTAGCTGAGAGGCAACAGCTCTACCAACTGAGCTACAATGCCACCTTTCTGTCAATCATATCTTAAAAAAAGAATGTTTTAGGTGGGTCTGTGCAGACTGGACAAATACAGAGTTTGAGAAACATTGACATAGCAACCTGTGTCATGCATGCCCACAACAATTTTCTAAAAGTAAAATATTAAAGACTTTATTTTTTTTTTCTGTCTTCCTAAAGGTGTCCTGTTCCCATCACCATCAGTTTTGATCCTGTGCTACAAGAAAAAAAAAATCAAGGAAAATGTTAATGCTGCAGCTACAATTGTATTAAGTATTTTACCCTATTAAATACCCCCACACTTTTGCACATACAGTATCTGACTTATGTTTCTTTGATACAAGAAGGCTGTAAGAATGTAACATTACAACTTAGAACTTTTAATTTTTAGAAACATTTGATGCACTAATTTAACTAGGTATTTTGGATCTTAAGAAATGGTTTTAAAATTACAACTTATGACTACGTTTGTTTGAAATCCCTATCTTTTTCTAAATCCCACCAACTACACTTATGAAAAGCAAACCACAGCATCCAGTGCTCTGCTCTGTATGTCCAAACTTGCTCCATAATGTTTTGAAAAATAAGTAAAAAAAAAAAAATAGTAAAAAAATAAATAAAGCCACTGAAGTGGCACTGAAAGCAGACCTAAGTAGAAGAATTAGAAACCCATTGTCCTGTTCAACATTTCACATCGGCTGTGTTTTCCTTGAGCAACCTGAACTACTGCTCCACTCCCAGCTTCTCTGCTACCCCAGTCTTCTCCTCAGAGACCACCCCAGGTCTGTACCACATATACTCCATTAGCCATTTAATGGCCCAGTATGTTAACATTGAGGAAAGTGCTGCCAACACTAAATACATTATCACTATGCAGCCCCAATTACCAATCTATCCCTTAACTTGTCCTCCTACCAGACACTATATGTTAGTGGGGGTAACACTGTGCCTTTTATTAAAATAAGCTAAGGGAGTTTTTATTTTAAATATGGGACACTGAAGCATTACCCCTCTACAAAAGGCCTACTGTGGATATTTTGTTAATTAAGCTGGTGAAACAAAATAAGACTTTAATCTCCCATTAGTGTTATGTTGTACTTTGAAATGATTACCAGATTAAAAAAGTCATTCATGACATTTTATTAGGATAGTATTTCCACCTGGTAAATAGACAGTCTACACAGTATTTTGCAAAGGTGAGAGGAGTAGTTCAAGTTTAGCTCCTAATCTGCTAAATGTGTGTTCAAGGTAGGTGTCAACCAGGTGACACTGAGCTGTCTTTAATATTTTTAAGCAACTCTGTAATCCTGTTTTTCTTACCTACTGACGCTTAAAAAATGTTTACAAAAACTAATATTAGTCACACAGTTTCAGATTTTGTGACCCCTGTCAGCATATTTGAAAATTCATGTTGCATGGGTTAAAAAATTAAGAAATTATGCAGATTTTGAATAAAAATGGTGTTATGATTTTTATAGTGTACATAGAAAGTACAATCCCATAATAAACGTATGTATCAGGTTGAAGGATGAAAATATTATGGAATGGAATGGTGCAAACATGACACAGGCAATGTTTTTGTGGTGTAATTGTCTCATTTCTGTTTTTTGCAGAATTGTTTTTCATATGTATGTCGCTGTTATAGCATATCTACAGTGCACCCATGAGCCTGTGGTATTGGGTAGATTGCAATCTTCTGTCTTTCATTTTGTTAGTGCTATCTGTTGCTTCTTCTCAGCTTCAAGTAAAGTACAAACTAAACCAAAAATAATGGTCTTACATAGGTTTGTGTAATTTGACTGGACATGCAACTGGTTTAAAAAAAAACATAAATATTATTTGTACCCCAAGCACACCACATAATGTTTGTGCAGTATATATTGCAGGAACACAAATGGATACATTACCAAAACACAGCTCTAAAAAGACAAATTAGAAAAACAATAAAAATATCAACACCTCTTGTGCATAAAAGTGCAACAAGTATTTTATAATAATGTGAGTGTTTGCAGAGCTTAGCATGAGATTGCGTAACATATAACTGTAGGGTCAATGCTTTGACAGTGATATATTAGTGACATTGATGTCAGCTATTTGGAACAGTTCAGAGTTAAATGGTAAATGGACTGTACTTATATAGCACCTTTCTATCCAAGCGGGATACTCAAAGCACTTTACACTACAATCTGTGTCCTCATTTACCCGTTCACACAGCACTCTACTAGAGCTCCTACAAAGCTAACATGTACAATCATCAATGGAGACTAATCAGTGCCAATCACATTCATACACTGATGGGACACACATCAGAGGCATCAGGGGTGAAGTGTCTTGGCCAACTTGGACACAACTGAGACAGCTGGAACTGGGGATTGAACCAGCAACCTTCCGGTTCCAGGACAACTCCCTTAACCACTCTGCCACAGCTGCCCCTTAAATTGTTTTACTCACTGTTGAAAACTTTTTAACATGACCAAAATAATTGTGATGGAAATTGTGTTACATGTGCTAAAGTACCATAGATACCGTAATCTATTTTTTGACAGTATTTCTTATAGGCATGTATCGCAATGTTTATAAAAAATAAGTTAGGATGCAATCACTACCCTTAAAAATAACCCATCAAGCAATTGGCGAGAAGAATGACACACATAGTGTGAACAGATTGCAACAGGTCAGCTCAAATCTATCCACTCCTTGTTGAATACATGTCCCTTTTAATATAACAAGGATACTGTCTTGATCTAACAAGGCCAACTAATTCCATCTCCATATGTCTGTCAGTGTGCATCTACCCAAAGAACTATATGTGTGAGAAAAGGAAATATTTTGTTTTTTTATTATTATTCAATTTGAAGTCAGCACAACTTAAAGGCATGCCTTATCAATATGGATTGTTGTTGTGACTGATGGAAAAATAATGTATTTGCTCTCCTCCTCACACATTGAGATGCATTGAATATATATTTTTTTCTCTTCAAAACACCCTCATCAAAATATGCTTGCGTTGTTCTGAAGTGCAGGTGGAGGGCAGAATAAATCTGAATCTAATCCAAGTGCAGTAAACGAGTCTGCACACAGCTGTCTGCACGGAGTCACAAACCTCCAACAGCACATCTTCATGTTGAAACTCAGCTCATAATGCAATCATCAAGATAATTGTTCTAGTTCCGTGGTGTTAATTCACAGTGTTAATAATCACATTAACATCATGTGGGTATCAATATAATTACAAATCTAATCACTCTTTCAATCAGCCAGTTAGATGTTCCTTTGAACTAACTCTGCAAATGAACCTCAGATAGCATAGTAAAAAATAATGAGATGGTTTGAGAAAGTGAAACGATTTTGCTGTTACGACAAACACAAAAAAGGAGAAAGAGTTATATAAATTACTTTATTAAGATTTCCACTTTTCCTTGAGGCTTGCATGGTCAAATTGAGACTAAGATTTTTCATATTTCAAAATTATTAATTAATAGAGAAAAGTTGGACTGACTTTTAGACAAACACTGGTCTGGTTTTGTTTGTCTAAAGTCAGCAGAACATCTATCAGGAAACAACAGGAAACATGCCACTGTCTTGGATAAAAAAAATAAATAAATAAAGGGAACAGTGATGTCCTCTGCTGTAGTTCAGGGAGGTGTAACAAGAAGAGTGGCAGAGGACTGCTGGTCACTGATTAGAAGCCAAGCGGAGCCAAGCAGATAACAGAGAATGGACATCATAATCAGCTGCCTCAGAGAAGGACAGAGAAAATGGAGTTTAGTCCAGACACACAAAATGAAGAAGAAACAATGTAAGATTGGCTTTGCGTACAATCACTTTGGCCACAAAAAAAAAATACCATTTCAGAGCTAGAATGTGTAGAGATAAGTCAGAGCCTGATAGATGTTCCACCAACCACAAACACTGTGTGTTTTTTCCCCCTTTCTCACTCTAATGGCTTTGCATGAATGAGGATTATGGTCACTGAGGATCACAATCTGAGTGCTGTTTACAGAGACCTCTCAACAGAAGCAAGTCAGATAAAAGTGTATTGGGAACTGCCTACAGGTACAAACTGACCAGCATAAAGGCAGCTTATGTTAAAAAAAGATATATCAGCCTTTCGGCAAGTTACAAATCTTTCTTTATGAGATAAATGGGCGATTGTATGTAATGGAGTGTGAGAAAGCTACAATGGTTTTGAACTTCTGCAAAGTTTTGATGGCTTATAATTGTAGTTGAAGTGTGTCCATGACATGTCAGGCACGCCCTCCAGCATGATTGGTCTTCAAGTACTAGACATGCTGGCTTCACATCTAAACTTTGATTGTGAATAGAGAATTTATGTTCATAAATGATCCAAATCTTTTGAACAGCTCCTTACAACAAGCGATAGGAACCGGGTTGTAGTAAACAACTGTTTTTAGTTTTATTTTTTAGTACTCATAAGTCTTTATTTTTTTTCCTCCTTACTACAGAGACAATTGCTCCATCGTCGCTTCTTTACAAAAAAAAAAAACAGGAAGAAGTGAAGTATCTCTCCCTGAGCTGCCACTTTATCTTGGTGGATAGGTTTGAGTGTCCCACTGATCCTAGGAGCTATGTTTTCAGGGGCTTCATGTCCCCGGTAGGGTCACTCAAGGAAGCAGAGCCTGTGGACCCTGGGTTGAACTCTCCATTCTCTGGTGCTGAGGGGTGGCGTTAGTTGATGTGAGTCTACAATGTTGCGTGGACATCGAGGGATCACACTTCTAAGCCACACTGGTAAGGTCTATTCAGGGGTCCTGGAGGGGAGGGTCCATCATAGTCGAATCTCGAGTTCAGGAAGAGCAGTGTGGTTTTTGTCCTGGTCGTGGAACTCTGGACCAGCTCTACACCATCAGCAGGGTCCTGGAGGGTGCATGGGAGTTCACTCAACCAGTCTACGTGTGTTTTGTGGACTTGGAGAAGGCGTTGTCCCCCAGAGACTCCTGAGGGGGGTACTCCAGGAGAATGGGGTGCCAAGCCCTTTGATACAGGCTGTTGGGTCCCTATATAACCGGTGTCAGAGTTTGGTCCGCATTGCCGGTAGTAAGTCGGAGTCGTTTCCGGGGAGAGTTGGACTCCGCCAAGGTTGCCCTTTGTCACCGATTCTGTTCATAATTTTTATGGACAGAATTTATAGGCACAGCCAAAGTGTTGAGGGGATCCATTTTGGTGACCTTAGGATCGCATCTCTGCTTTTTTCAAATGATGTGGTCCTACTGGCTTCATCAAGTCGTGATCTCTAGCTCTCACTGGAGCGGTTCCCAGCCAAGTGTGAAGCGGCCATGATGAGAATCAGTGCCTCCAAATCTGACACCATGGTCTTGAGCCAGAAAAGGGTAGGGTGCTTTCTCTGGGTCGGGAAATAGGTTCTGCCCCAAGTGGAGGAGTTCAAGTGTCCTGGAGCCTTGTTCATGAATGAAGGAAGAGTAGAGTGGGAGATCGATAGGCGGATTGGTGCGGCATCTGCAGTCATGCGGGCACTGTACCGATCTGTCATGGTGAAGCGAGAGCTGAGCCAGAAGGCGAAGCTCTCCATTTACCGGTTGGTCTACATTCCAACCCTCATCTATGGTCACGAGCTTTGGGTAGTGACCAAAAGAACGAGATTGCAGATACAGTTGGCCAAAATGAGTTTCCTCCATAGAGTGGCTGGGCTCTCCCTTAGAGATAGGATGAGAAGCTTTGTTATCCAGGAGGGACTCAGAGTAGAGCCACTGCTCCTCCACGTCGAGAGGAGCCAGATGAGGTGGCTCTGGCTTCTGGTTAGGATGCCTCCTGGACGCCTCCCTGGTAAGGTGTTTTGGGCACGTCCCACTGGGAGGAGACCCAGAGGAAGACCCAGGACAGAGGGACTGTTTCTCAGCTGGCCAAACGCCTTGGGATTCCCCCAGATGAGCTCGCTCAAGTGGCTGGGGAGAGGGAAGTCTGAGTCTCTCTGCTTAGGCTACTGCCACTGCAACCCAACCCCCGATAAGCGGAAGAAAATGGATAGACTGGGTGAGGTACAGCAGCTAAGGGGGAAACGAAGAGGGGCAGCTCCGCTTGTCAAAACACATTGTGCCGCCCATGTGATGCAAGGATGTCATCATGTATGCCGTAACTCATTCAATATCAAACAAATGGCTCGTTAAGGTTCCAGATCCCTTCAAAGAGTAATGTGTCCAATCTTTAATTGTGAATGAGACAAAGTCATGCAAACAACGTAGTGCAGACGAGAAATATATGGTGCTTAGGTCATGCTGGTGTGGTATGGTCTTTTTAGACTTATTTATATCCTGACATTAGGGGTGCAACAATACATGCATCTGTATAGAACCGTTCAATACAGTGCATTAGGTTCAATACACACTATGTATTGAACAATACAAATTTTTAACATTTATTTTATCAACTTGTCTTGCGTATTTGCGCTGTCTTGAAAGCTCAGTGGATCTGTGTTTGACTACTCCACTTAGGCTGCATTGTGGGGCACAGATCCATTTAGAAACTTGCTGTTTCAAAAACATTTAAATCAAAAACTGTACTTTTGAGGTTAAAGAAATGTTCATAATTAAATTCAATAAATTAAAATTTAGGAAGGGCATGGAAATTTCTCTTTTTTGTTAAAAAAAATATCGAACTGTGAGACTTAACTATCAAAAGGAACCGCATTTTCTGTATTGTTGCACCCCTACCTGACATGATTCAAGAAAGTTGTTTCAGGCCACAGAGTTTGGTAAAGAAACATGAGAGCATTTTTCAGATGTGGAAAATACCAAAAAAAAATATTTGGCAAGTAAGAGCAAAGCAGTATCGTGATTATCTTCCTATTGAAGGAGGTTTTCCAAATGTATAACTTCAGCCACTTTCCAATAGATCCTGTGGGTTGTGGAGAGCAGACCATCATTGTCATCCAATGTAAAATAGACCAAAGCATAATTTTTTTTATGAATGCAACACTTTAAGATCTGTTAATTAAGTTAAAGTTTTATGTACTCTCTTTGCCATCATTTACAGTCCATAAGACTTTGACAAGATATCAATTCAGTGTAATAATTTGGCTTTGAATAAATGGAATGTGTCTGTAAAGACCACGCTCCAAACTATCAATTGCAAGAATCATATTAAGGTCAGGGTTTAAAATATATGATCATGACTACCTTATTGCAGGGTAAAAGGGGCAGGTTTTATGAATTAATCTGTTTCACCTCATTGCTGACTCCTATTTTGAAACACTTAAAGCCCTTGTCAAAACTGTCTGCTCGAATTAATGACCACTAATGTCAATTGAGCTGGGACTTTGGCTCTGACTATGGGCTGTGCTGACACGTGGCTCTATCTGACAACCGCCAGCTTCATGATCCTGGAATGGTCATAATTTCATAAAAGCCCTCTAGAATGTCCTGTCTGTATATCAGCAATCTAATCAATCATATGGCTTTTGCGGACAACTTACACTATCAAATATATCACCATGGGAGTGTAAAACACTAGTGCTACCAAAGACTACAAGTAATAATGTTTTTTTGAGCTGTCATACTGCTGAACCTTAATACTTTGAATATCAGCTTTATGGCGAGTATTTTTTTATTATTACCCACCACCATTTTCCTTAGGTTTCCCTTGCTTTTAAATAAGGCCAATCCTAGTCTGGTTTAATAATGAGATTTGAGAACAGGCATAAATAAATAAATAAATAAATAAATAAATAAATAAATAAATAAATAAATAAATAAATAAACAAACAAGTTACAATGTGTATTAGAAAACATAGGAAGAGTTCAGACATGCGTAACAAACACTAACAACACAAGGTATGATAATGAGCTCAAGACAAAGTAGCTAGCAGACAATGAAATGTGTGACAACCATAACAAAAAAAAATGAAAGGGTTTAAATAGTGTACACTCACCGGCCACTTTATTAGGTACACCTGTCCAACTGCTCGTTAACACTTAATTTCTAATCAGCCAAT
>JARVJO010000165.1:6174574-6187713 GCA_031762555.1 Cynodonichthys magdalenae | reverse complement strand
AAAAATTCCTGAGTAAACAAAGGAGTAAAATATGTTTGTCAAGCGCAAAGAACGAGTGATTTTGTGTGTCTCTCTCTCTGTGAGTGTGTGTGTGTGTGTGTGTGTGTGTGTCTGCGCTGCAAGTTGTGATGCGCACCCGGCACAAAGCCCTCCACTCTGGAAATATTAACTTTGCGCAGGAGTTTAATATCATAATTACTGTAAACACAGATGAACTCAGATGTTTGGTAGAACATAGATCTTTGTTTCTGTAATAGTTGATTTGAAGAAACGAGTCTCTGCGCCTCAGTGGAGAGTTTTAATGACGTGTCATGGTGTTGGCGATTTAAATTTTCGAGGATGAGGCTGTTCCATCGGGCATGACTCTGCTCAGGATGGACTGGACCGGCGCAGTCCACCCTGAGCCAAGTCATAAGTGTATTGGACCGGCACAGTACCGATCGTTCTGTCAGCTCCCTCTGGAAAGCTCCTGTGGAACCAGTGTGTGTGACCGCATTCGCTGCTGCCGCAGCGCGCGGCTCTTCGCTGCGCCACAGTGCCAAGCTGCAAACGCCTGATGCAGTCGTCATCATGGATCATAACATCCTCTCTGTGTATAAATACACACTCTAAAGAACACACTGCGTGTTACACTATTATATCCTCCAGTAAAGTTGAATCAGTTCCTGTTAAAGGTATTTTTGGCACAACTTTACACGTCCTTTATCTAACTGCGTAAATGTGGATGTAATAATTGTTTATCATGCGTGTCTGGTGTGAACAATAATCATTTTCACATCATTAACAGTTTCACAAAATCACCTCTAAGTGTCGCCAATAGAACCAAAACCACATAACCGTGTGTACGCCAGCCTTGGAGTTGGCGTGGGGCTGCGCACATTTCCACGTTCATTTCAGTTTTGATACATCTGGAGTTTTGCGTGGATAATGACGTACGCAAGCTTTTTGTGCGTACGCACTGTTGATACATGAGGCCCCAGGGCCACAATATCAGCTACATGCAAGTGCATTTGTTACTTATTAATCATTATATTTATCATTATCCTCTAAATGCCACAACTAATAGTGATGAATTTTTATGCCAATAATGCCCAACCCTAGTAAAAACAAACATGCAGAAACCATACTGAGCCATAATTAAATGATCATTAAGTTTTATACACTAGCCTCTTCTAGGAAGAGTAGCTCAAATTCTTAGCCAACTGTAACTGTGCAAAAATAAATGGTTGTACTTTTTTTCTGCAATTGCCTTGCGTTTTACAAACTAAGAAATACATAAACAATAAAATAACAGAATTTGGCACATAACAAGAAAAGTGACTTCTCCCTGGGATTTTTCAAGAGACACGATACAGATGTTTAAATAAAACAGTGTCCTCATAATTAGAAAACTCTTTATGTGCGTGTGCCTTTCATTGCCTTTTGCAGGTTACATTAGGATCTGACACCTCTCCTCTTTCGCCTCATTGAACAAGTGTGAGAGCATAATGAGCCAAATGATTTCCACAGACATGATGGTATGGGGTTGTTCATTGGCTTTAGCTCTAAAGAGAAGACTCTTCTAAGTCTTTCAGTGATAACAAAAACAATGGGAGAAGGAAGATGAGGTTGAGATACAAAAATGGTTCATCTTGGGTGGGAAGCCGTTGTGTTCTGCACCATAGAGACATGACATGCATTTATTCATGACATCAGACACAGTAGGAGGACGACACCACAGGCCAGCAAAGGAGGGAAAACGATTCAAACTTCCACGCTTTTCATGGTTACCCCGCTGAGCAACAAGGAGATTGTAATATTTGTGATTGCTCAAATTTAGTGAGACGGTACTTGGTCTTTCACCAATATATATATTGAAGGGGGGAAAAAACATGTATAAGCATTGTGTGTCAACTCAGATCATTGCATTTAAATGGTATTTTTCTCAACCAATATCACTGTTGCCACCTGTTTACCATAAATAGGTTATTACATGGAAATGAAGATTTTCTAGTAGATATATGGATATTGTTGCTATATCTCAGTATCAGAAAATTGTTTTTGTCTTAGATTTCTTTCCCTTGCTATGCCAGTTAGATCTCCTTCAATCCATTTCTTTTCTCTTTTCAAGCTTCTTTTTTTAAAAATCTTTCTGAGTTGCTCAGTTTTTCATTTCATGCTTGTGACTGTGTCCAATGGCCTGATCAACAACTACATTCCATTTGTAGTCTAGTTGTCAGCAGGCATAGTTAGATAAGGAGAAACAGAGCTTTATAAACATTCCTTATTCTTAACAACTCTGAAGGAAAGGAAAATTTAAATTAAAAAAAAGATCCGAACTGAAATATGTGTGGAGAATGGTCAGTCACACAGTGCTGCAGAGTTAGTATTGTGTTGTTTCCAGTTTTTCGATATAAAATTGTGTTTCTGTTATATTTTTTGTGAGGTGTCTTTGTGAAGGGGGTATGGTTAAAAGAAAGAAAAAAAATCCTGTCTAAAAGTTAATCCGCTGTTATTGAGATTGGTTTTTTTTTTTTTTTTATTGTAGTTTCAGAGACGAGACAAAAATGAGATAAACAGAGCTGCAGCAACATCTGAAGAGCTGGAATTACATCAGAGCAAATAACTGAGGATGTTCTCTGCTTTTAAACCAACATCTATGAGTTTCAAAAACTGTTACAGTGAATGAGTGTGTACACATAATACTGCTGGGTTAAAAAACAACTAAATTTGTAACCCAGTGCTTGGTCACATTAAGCCAACTCTCAATTGCTTTAACTCAGCAAAGTTTGGTTACCAGTTGGACCCAGGATACTAAGTAAAATATTCCACACAAAAATGGGTTAAAGTTACTAATTGTTTAAATTAGAGCTACCAAAAATTGTATTTACTAGGAACAACTCAGCATATTGGTTATTAGATAACTACAGCTTGTGTTGGTGTGAGGTAATTGGAGCTAACTGTTAGCATCAACTCGGTAGCACAAAATAATGTAATCTAAAAACAAACAAGTAATTAACAAGGCCAATCAACATTAATACCTTTTTACAAGTTGTTTTTAAACTTTTTTTTTGCTAAGTTATATACTAAAGCAGAGGTCCAGTTTATTTGGTCAACTTATGGCTTAAAACTTGCGTCTGTGTTTGCTTTTCTGTTGGATTAGCAAAATATCTCATGAACCAGTGAATGGCTTTCTATAAAACTTTCAGAACATAATCACTGAATGTACTGATGAATACTATTGAATACATTATAGGGAAACCTAATGAAGCTAAATGATTCTAGGAAACTGAAAAATGTCTATAGCTTAGTGAATTTTACAGTTAGTGAACAAAAAGTAGGTGTTAGTAGCTTAGCATCATCCCCAACACATATCCTGAGCAACACAAACTGTACAGCATCTTTGCTTAAAACTATTAGAGGAATTAGGTTATGGTTAGGGTCAGAGAATGTGGTGAGCATTACCTGTTGGAGTCTGTTAGCAAAATATCTTATGAAACATTGAAGAGTGTAAAATAAAACCAGAAATTGTATGTTCATTTACAACTCATTAGCATTTAGGGTCAACCATATAAATATGATTGCTACAACTAACCAAACGTATTCATCCCAAAAAGGGCTAAATCATTTCGGATCATGATCTAAATTCAGTGTAGTACTAGCTGAGAGTCATCGGCAAAATAATAAATGAGCATTATTATTACTCACAATAAGCACAAGCTCATGCATGACATTTATACAGTTAAAAAAAAAACATATATTCATGTAATTACTAATAATAATAAAAGCTGGTACAGACAAACATTTTTTGCGTGTGTATGTTTTTATATGAGCATCTGTGTATCAATGGGGCATCTTGGCTTTTCCATCTTTTAAACAGCCTGAGCTGTACAAAGGACAAGGCCCAGCTCAACATGATTGCCTTTAATGTTTCACATAAATCATTTAGCTGTGCATGTATGTGTGAGTGTATATGTGTGTGTGCGTGTGTGTGCATGTGTGTGTGTGTGAGAAAGAGAGACGGACAGAGAGAGAGAGAGAGAAGGAGGGAGAGATGAAGGGAGGGGTGTTTTTGCAGAAGCTCAAAGCAATGCTTCAAATCCCTGACACCCCTGATTAAAGCCTCTCATTACGACACAAATAAACAATCTAAACACTTTCATGCATCCATTTGTTTAAGTATATGAGTATAATGAGGAAGGGGCTTCTGAAGGACAATTTACTAAAGGAATACTTGAGCAGCTACAAGAAAAAAAGGGATTTTAAAGCACTCTGTGTATTTTTGTTTAGTATGATTTGTTTTTTATTTCTCAAAATGTTTCAATTTACACAGTCAAATGCAAGAAATCAGCCACCAAATGTCTTGTTATCAACAACCCTCTCCATAAAACAAGTACATGTAAGGATCTAGTATTCTTTAAAGGAATGTGTTTTGCCTGATGTCTTTCATGTCAGAGCTTTAGACTAAGATCATCTTATTGTAAGTTCACAAATGACAAATTTAGCTATTTCTGGTAAAGCTTTGAAAATAATGTTATGCATAGTTCATGCATAGTTCCATGTGTTATTGTCACATTCAGAGCATGTGGAGAGGATGAATACTAGGTATGACCGAATAAAAGTTTATCTCAAGATTTGTAAAAATTTTTTTCTTTTTTCTTCCCAGTCATATAACCAGTATTATTAATAACCAATATTATTTTATCCATATGTAATTTGGTGCTGTCTTTTTGGTTCATCCATTTTGTTGCAGGTGTGCAGACCGATGTCGGGTGTGTTGTCTTGTGTCTTCTTGACTTATACATATATTTTCTAATTTCTCTTACAATCTTTCTAATTACATTTCCCCTTTTTTTTCTCCTTTTCTCTTTAAAAAAAAAGTCACTGATGATGAAGAAATTAAGAAGCTAATATTCAGTTCTTTTTTCTACTGAAGTGACTGGGAAGACTGGAAAGATTTGTAAAACGGAGTAATAGGATTTTTTTTGTGTGTGTTATCTCAAAGCAATTTAGCTGTGGTAGCCATTTTAAACTGTGTTGAGTAGAAGATAATCAGTTACAAATGTACATCCAATAATTTCTTTTTGAGAATTTTATTAAAATCCATCCAATAGTTTATAGGATATTTTAATAACAAGATTGACTCCAAGAGTTATTTCTAAATTGTAAGGCAAAGCTGTTGTGTAGAATGTACAGCACCTACAGTATGTGTTGTGAAAACCTCTCATCTATTACCACGTAAATTTGTGGCAAAATATCTGATGACTTATTGACTTGAATTTTAGTCATGTTGGGATTTTTTTAAGGTCAGTTGCTGCCAATCAGTTTGAATTGGGCCAGCTTCAAAAGTAATCAGTTGTAGAAGTTCATTGCGTTATTTTCTGAATGTTTTATTAAAATCTATACTGTGGTTCATGGGATATTTGGAAAGCAGGCAAACAAAGTTGACGCCAAATAGTTAATGACAACATTTTGAACAAACACACACACAGAAAAATGGTTTAATGTTTAATCATCTTAAATCAGATTTAATCCAAAAGTTAATTAGCCAAAGATGTTCTGCAAGTTTTATTAAAAGTTGTGTAATGTTTCTTGGGATATTTTGAAAAAAAAGACAAACAAAACAAACAAAAAAAAACAAGAAAAATAAAAAGAAACAAAACACATAAAAAAATATACTCAACTATGACCCAATATATTGAGTTTATGGTTTTGCCTTTCAGCAACAGTTGATAAACATATTTGAGCTGACTTCCTCAGACATTTGAACTTAACCAGTGCCTAAATGAACACTGAAACACTGGGGTGCAGGAGTGAGTTGGGGGCAGAGCAGTGAGGGTGTGTGGAGGAGCTACAGTAGGTGGCTCAGGCTGTGACCTAGATACAGAACAGCGCACTGCATTCCTAATGGGCCATTTTGATCACTGCCACTCACTGTGCCCTCAGCTTGGCTTCTGTTACATGACTCGAAGAAAACAGCAGTCAGCTCTTTTATTGATAGAAATGATGAATGATAAAAAGAAAGGGAAAAAAAAGCAATTTTTTAGTGTCTTTGCAAACTTCATCATCACATGCTGCCTAAAAGGCTGGTGGTTAAAACCATGTATGCTTTCTTTTGTTTGCGTTTTAGCAAAATAAATTTCATGAACAAGTGGTCGGATATAAATGTAGTTCTCGAAGACATCATTGGCTGAGTTTGTGACTCCTACTTCCTCTTTACTACAGACAAGCGTCTGACGTAATCACGCTTTGCGTAGCCTGGGTGATTCGCATCAAGCCCAGTTGATGGAAACACGTCTGAGTCGCAATAATATTTATTTCCTTATTGCAAAATTTTAAATATTCGCTCAAATTTGAATTAAAATTGGATGGAAACACTGCTACTGTTGTAGTAACAGAAAGTTATCCCAATCTCATACTCAAAGCACTAATAAATTGAGCAAGACCATAGGCTGTTCACACTGAAGTCTGATGACAGTCACATTTAAATTTGAATATGAATGACCACACAAATAAAAATTTAATTGACCAAAAATAAAAATCGAAACTGAGCATTAAGACGTAGCCAATGAGGCTGATGCTTGTCTTTGTTAAAAGTGGTCAAATGTTTTCTCCTACTGTTGCTGCTTGTTTTTCCTTTTCCCTTCTTTCCTGCATGTGGAAACTGGACAAACACTGAAGCTGCATAGCAATCTTTTAGGGCAGAACTGAGTTCATGCTTAAGGCACAAACCTTCAATATTTTTAGAAAAAGTTGAAAGTGAGAGTAAAAGAAGATGTTTTGTTCATAAAGATTACGTATTTATGAGTGTGCTACAGACAAATACCATAGTGCCCTCACAACAGATAGCAACCAGTTCTCAAGGCAACTATTTTCTGCATGCAGTAGTTCAGGTTTGTTCTAAAAGCTGCAGTTTACAGCAGCCATTCTCTCTGGAACAGAACATCATGAAAAACTTTTGCTATGTGACACACTCAGTTCAAGTTCCCCTGGTTATAAAAAAAGCTCACAAAAGTTTTTACACCACTCATTTGAATGCATCTGTGCAAAAACAATTCTAAATGATCACTTATTAAATTTGTTTGTCAGGGATTTTTGGCTTTTCTGTTCTGATTATTGTTGCTTCTTGCTTGAATCGCTTCCCAGAAAACCCCCCTGCTGATGAGTCTTAGTGCAGACGTGCTTCATGCCACCTTAATGTTGGATTTATTTATTATTTTATTTGTCTAAAGGAAAGTTTAGTGGGAAAGGTGAGGCAGGTTCTCTGTCTTGTAGCCATCACATTTTGAAATACTGGCATGGACATACATCAGCCCAAGTACTGCATATGAGCCCACTGGAGAAAAGAGACAGCGGAACTGCTGATCCGTGATATACATCCCTCCCACCGTTCGGAGGGAGACGGGAGAGGTCTTTCTGTCAATGCCGTGATGAATCTCCAGGGCAGCAGCAGTGAAGGAGGAGGGGAGAGGGTGTGTGTGGATGTAAAGAAAGAAAAGGGTGAGGGAGTGACAGTAATAGTGAACAAAGTGAGGATGAGTTAGAGTAGAAGTCCAGATGAACGAGGGGCTTCGCATCACAAATTTGGTCAAATAAATAACCCAGAACCTTCTTCTAAAGGTAAATTAGGCTGATGATTAATAAACTTTTGGCAAGAGAGGTATGCAAGACCATTTTCAGACCCTTTACGCTTTTATCTGCACAGTTTATATCATGAGGTTTGTGTATGTAGATGAAAAGTTCATCTCACATGAAAATGAAGCAGGTAACAAGGATCTGAATGAGCCTTGATGAGTATCTGCTTATGCAATGATCTCTGGTCCAAATTTGTGGTTGTGTACCATTTTATCCATCGTCATCGACTTTCCTGTCATCACTCTTGCGTTCAGCTCCCTCATGCTCACAAACTTCACAAGGAGAAACCTCACATATCACGGTAAGGAAGCAAAAGTCCAATTAAAATCCCGTCATGACAAACAGGGAGAGATGAAATCCAGATCTAACGATGAAAAGAATCACAACCCCCCACCACACGCACTACCCGACAAGCTCATTGGAGAATGAGAGAAAGAAAAAAAATGCTTCTTTTGACATGCTGAACACATGTCGATGCACTGACGGAACAAGAGGCATGCAGTTCCTGGCTTTAATTGGTTGCATTTGATGGAAATCAAAAGTGTAATTCAACATTGATCAATATTACCTTTGTAATTCAAAAGCAATTTTCTTAGCTTTTGTTCATCCCTTGCCTTCATGGAGATCATCTCTCTCCCACAACTATTTTTTCACTCATATGTTAACGTGGTCACGCACATCACGGAATTCTGCGAATAGAAAAGGTCATTTCAGCCAAAGACCTCTATTTCATTACATGCTGAGCCTGGTGGATGGGTGAGCAGACTAGTAATGACTCCTACTGTAGCAGGCAGCCCACTTCATTTGCATAGCACATAGGGAAAAATAAATAGATTTTCCCATGTGCATTTCTCACCTTTGTCTCAGTAATATCAAACATGCTTTGAATCTATAATTAAGGATGCCAGTGCATAAGCACTGAAGCACTTATTACTATTTGACTGTTATTCTTCCATTTCCATCATGAGTTTTGATTTGCTACTCCTTGAACAATTATGGGAAAAAACCTTGTAAAAAATGTTATTCCTAGAAATGCAATGTGCGGCGTAGATGAAATTTGAAAAAAAATAAATCTACAAATTATCTATATATGTGTGTTTGTGGGTGGGGGTGTGGTAGGGTCCGTGTGTGATTGTATTCAACAGATCCCAGGAACATCCTTTGAGACTTTCAAACTCTGGTAGAGGACCTGGGCTTAAAGTGAAGTGGAACTGCCCAAATGGAAGGTTAGGGTAAATTACAAGTCTTATATAGTATATATAGAGAATTTAGGTGAAACGACACAATAGAAAAGTCATTTAAGGTTTAAAACGGGCAGTGGAACTTTAAACTTTATGTGATTGAATTGATATTTTGATTGGCATTTCTTTTACTATTTTTATATAAACTAATAGTAAATTTTATCAATTTTGAGAATTGTACCATAGATTGCTCATCTACAGTGTGATAAAGTAACTTCTTCTAAAATCTGAGCTGTAAAAACTTAACTTTAAGTTTTAGAAAACAACCTCACTTTTTCCCCTCTACTGTTTAATTTTGTATATAGTTTGTACATCAAAACATAGATATTAATGTTCTTTGACACTTCTGACTGTCACTGTTCCGAAGTTTTGAAGTGTGGTCAGAGAGTGAGAGACACAGGTGTGTGGCTATCATGGTGACCCTACTGAGCTACTGAAAGCAGCTTTAGTATTTCTAGTGAACTTGGTTCCCTTTAAACTTTGTCAAGAATACATTATACAGCCCAATATGTCGCATACCTGGTATTAGTAAGTATCAAATACTTACATACATACATTTGTACTGGGTATTTAACTGGTGATCAACTAGTACATACTAGTATGTATTATGTATTGACTCACATTTTATTATTTTATTTTTTGGGTAGTTTGTTCTATCAAATGCAGGTATTTCATAAGTTTAGATCATTTAAAAAAAACTTCAAAATCCTCTTGGACTGGAGAAAGAAAAATGACGGAAGCTGATTTTCACAGCTCCACTGGCTTCCTTCAAAATTTCTAGTTCAGACAGTTCTTTTGTCTTTTAATACCCCAACAGACATTTATTAAAGTTTATTATAGAGCACATTAGTTATTCATACAATTTAAAAGAAACAAAAATGAGTTTGTGTTTTCCTTAGAACTGCGTACGTGTTTCTAATGTTTTTCTCATTATTTTTCCAAATCCACCTACCCTCAGAGAGCCGGCTCGCACCAAACAGCCTTCCTCTGATTGATCAAAGCGATCTGGCCGGGAGTGAAAAATAACATCAAAGAGTTTCAAAGTGTGAGAAAACAAATATCAAACAGATTAGGAGGAAGTTAAGAAACATCTGTCTTTTCTTTTTTTTTTTTTTACGAAATGACAATGGATGAAAGGACAGAAGACAGAGAGCGGGAGGAAGAAAGGTGAGGAGGAAAGCTTGCGTGTAACAACAGAAAGGACGACATCGGAGAAGCAAAAAGACAAGAAGAGAAAAAGAGGTCTTTGGGTGTGAGTCTGGCTGACATTCCACTGGGGTTGGATCATTAGTAGTTACAGGCCTAGTGGAGTATAGAGGGCTGCCCTGCTACACTTAATTTCAGCTCTTTAATAAGACACTTTATGAATTCAGTCATGTTTGCAGCCCTCTGCATGAGACACAGCGTGAGAGACATCGGTAGATCTCATTTCAGGCCAACAAGATTTCAGATTCAATTAACTCCACTATGCAATACCAACTCTGCTCTTACACACTCACACACACGCACACTCACACAAAGTAGCCCCAGCACTACTCCTCATGCTTCAAGGTCTATCTTGGAGCGCTGCATGAGAATTCTAAACCTAATTACTTCAGAGCTGTCTGTTGGAGGCCCAGTGCTGCCCAATCACATTTGCATCGAGTGGCCAAAAGTAGAGAAACTGCAGCCAGACAGTAAAAACCCATCCACACACATTCCAGTCATTTCTTATTTTTGTGGTGGTTTAAAGTTAGAATCCATGTCTTATTTATTCCATTTACTCTTTGGACCTATCCCTAACTTTATTTTGTTATTGGTAGGTGAAATGTTGTCCTGATTCTATTTTAATTAGTTTAACAAATTGTTGTTCTTCCTGCTCTTGTTTGAGCACATAAAACCTTTTGAAAATGCATTAATTGCCAGTTTTAAAACTTTCTGTATATATTTACCTTTAATACATACTTCTCCTCTATAGATTTATTTGTGTATTTAGTTTTTTGTTATAAGTTTGTTTTTAACCTGTTCAAAAAAAATTTAAAAAAAGAAAATACATAAAAAGTAACTTTTTTTGTCCGGTAGTGCGTGTGTGTTACTCTTTTTATAATAACAATATTTGCTCCAGGCTTGATAACTAGTTTTCAATCAACCTATGTGAACATAGTAACATTGCTTCTATTCTTCATTAAAATGTCACCAGCAACAAATAATGATGTTTGAAAGATTCTTATTAATGATAGTACTTAATAGTTTTTTTTTTTGTCATTTTTAGATATCAAACGTAGCATGTTTACTTCTTCTAAGATGTAATCATTAAGAAATGAAACAATTTTAATTTCACGGTTTTTGAAAGGGTGCCAATCAAATAGAAAAAGGAAAAAGCAGTTGTAAAAATCAAATATTTTTTTTGCAACAAAATAATTTGTCAAAGACAAACAAAAATCACTGTGTTCACAGAGCAAATTCAGGTTAATGGACTTGGTTTGTCCCCATGTTTAAAGAATTTAAAGGGGACATATCCTGCAAAATCCACTTTTTTAGCCGTTAAATAAATTTTGCTGTTTACTCGGACTCTCTTGGAGTGTAGAATGTAAGTTTGGTTTAGTCTCTCCCAGTGCTGCATAGATATTCTGTTTGAGTTATATTTTTCAACCTGTACTGTTTTCTATAATGTTTTCTGAACTATTATGCCACCGTATTTGTAACAACTGCCAAATAGGGTCTGGACTTAGCAACTATAATTTCATCCCCTTCTTTCTCCTTTGGCTCTGGGTCAGACTGGCTCCATCATGTAAGACTGGATGGACAAGTCTGCTTTGTTAACATCTTTTATTTAATTTGTAAATAAGATGTTTCTGCACCACTATTTAGTCATAAACCCCGCTGTCAAGCTAGATTTTTTTAGAAAGTTGATTTTATGCCACCAGTTAAATAAAGATAAGCTGCTCTTTGTATAATCCCCTCAGTGACATTTTTCTGTTAGCCATGCAGCCAATCCAAGGTGATCTTGAGTTATAATGGTGCACTTGGTGAAGCTGCCAAGAGCTGTCAAAGTTCATTCTCAAATGCCCACTGAAATATTTATCCATCACGAGGGACATCTATAGCTCACTTTGATTTCAACCAATCCAAAGAGGGGTTAAAGGCCAGATTCAGCAATGCAATTGTGTTCAATGGGGAATCCTTGCTCACGGCAGCATTACATAAGTCGTTTTCTCAATCACTTTCAAACCCCTTTGCTGATCTGATGTTTCTGTTTTCATCACTATCCACAAGCTACAACGTGTTATATTACTTTTTATATAATTACTCAAATTGTTCACATCACTCTGCGTGACACTTATTGTTATGTACAGGCTCCAGCTTGATGCTGAGCCTCATGCTTGCTTTTAATACCTCTGCCCAGACATTATGTTAAGTGAGGCAGAAAAGAGGGAAAAAAAAACGAACAATTATCATTTTCTTTCAGATTACATTCAGCAGATGTCAGGGCCCGCATGTGGAGGCGTCTAATTGCTGTCTTCAAATCAAATGTGGCATAATACGACAATATGAGAGCACGGCAGTGAGTGTTGTGGAAAGGAAAAGGATGAGCAGAAGGTTGTGTTATATAGAGAAACAGTCGGTTAAAAAAAAGGCCAAAGTAATACAAGTGTCACACCAGTGTAGTAATGATGAAGTAAGCTAACCCGCATCAGCTGTTCACAACCACACAAGCAGAAACCAAAAATGACATGGTGAGAAGACATGGAGCTGCACAGGAACATGCTATCTACCTACTCTCCTGCAACATAAGGCAGTCACGCTTTTGTGACAAGGTATCCATATTCCAGGCAAACTCATGCATGCATGCAAACACACATGCTCAGCTTCCGCTCAGCCCAATCTCCCAACACTTCAGGCATGCTCCTTCACTGCCGAGGAATAATAGGGAACGAAAGATAGAAAATATCCTTCCACTTCAGCTTTCACTGCTCTCCTCTGCACACAGCACCCTGCACAGCCTCGGCCGGGCTCGTGTTTGTGGGGAGGAGCAGGCCGACAAGGTCCCCTGGGGTGAGGGAGGGTTAGAGGGTATGGAAACGGGGTGGGGGTTGCACAACTGTCACGTTGAGCTCCAGTGTCGGCTGATGGCTCTGCATGAGACATGCCACTTATCAGAATGGTGGGGTGGGGGGAAAAAAGAGCCTGTGAGTGTGGGTGAGAAACCACAAGGGGGAGAAAGTTGATGTCCAGGCCCAATTAACACAATCTTTTCATTACTACATACTCAGGCATTATGTGCACACAGACATGTACATTTGA
>JARVJO010000165.1:6160792-6174474 GCA_031762555.1 Cynodonichthys magdalenae | reverse complement strand
AAATACAAATTATACCATTACATATTTCTCCAACAGACTAAGCTTTATCCTTTTCTTAAATACACCCATTGATTTGGAATTCTTAACACCGTCTTCCAGATAAGTTTAACATAAAAAAATAAGTTAATTACAACTGGCTCTTTGAGGACCACCATAATGCTCATGTGGCCCTCGGTGACATGATGGTGTTCCTAAACATGTGGCCAGGGTTGACAATCCTTTTTCAAATTCTGAATGTACACAAAGCAACACTGGATATTTTTACTGCTGACACCATGATTCCCCCAAGTACCTCAATCCATAACTACTGCAAAGCTAAACCACCACAATGCTACACCAGTTTTGTACATGTGCCCATCCTTTAGACCTATCATGCTCTGTCACATGTAATGGAGACACACTGCATGTTTACTTTATGTTTAAGATCTCACCAACGTGGTCCAAAAACCATCCACATTCTAGGGGTTATTTAACATTATAGCAGTAGCCCAAGTCTCACTAACATGTATGACACATAAGTCAATTTAAGTAAAAGTCAGTAGTTAGTCTTTGGATTTCCAGAAGAATAAACATTCCAATACTGTGCACTCTTTTTTTTATCGTTTTTCCTCAATGTAAATGAAGGCTCTCAGTCTCAAAACAACCTGTGCTCTCCCCATATAAAGACAACCTGCATCAATTCTGCAAATGTTATTCAGAGCCCAAATCCTATATTGCTGGATCCCATCCACTTAAGAAGAGCTTATATTTACACTTCCAAGCTGCATCTGACAGTAAATTAAAATTTTACTATGTGCTGCAAACATCTAGGGAGGTCAGGCTTCTGCAAGCAGCTGCAGGAATGTAGTTTTTATTTCACTAATCAGTTCATTGGAAGAGATGGGCAATTTCTGATTACTATGACAAACATCAAAGTCAAAAGAGCAAAGACAGATTTACAGGTATAACAAAAAAACAAGCAAAAAGGATTGTAATTCATTTACTTAGAGTGAGTAATGGAAGGAAAGGACAACAGAGAGTAAACTGGGGAAAACATTTAATTTAGAAAAGTATAGATGTAGATAAAATGACAGGTTTACTTAAGGGGAAAACTCAATAAACTTTTAAAAGCAAAGTAAGTGTTGAGATTGTCAAGAACTAACACATAAAAGGTAAAGTGCATTTTTAACAGAATGGGATTGTGAGTTCCACAAGAGTTCTACATCACGAAACAGTTCAAGGAAACTCAAATAATGTCTGCTGGACCTATACAGGGAATTATCCTTCTGCTCGGTATTCTGCCCTTCAATCCCAGTTATCATTGTTTCTAGTCAACACAGTGGATGACTGAGAGAAGCAAAGGCACAAAAAGAATGGATGAGTGAAGCAAAAAGGGAGAGTTTGCACATAGACCCAACTGCCTAAAACCCGTCTTTGTTTTCATCAGAGGCAGCCTTGGCTCTCCTGGGAGACTTTGACGGACAGCTCTCTGTATACCAGTCTATTATGTGATTCCTATCACACAACAGAAACCCCAGTGCTCTTCTACTCATCTCGTTCTCATTCAGAGGACAGAAAATACATATTCCCCCTTTGCATACAGACATGAGTTTGCCACTCCAGACACGTCTGGAGGAGAAATTAAAATCACCAAAATGAAATGAAGAAAAAAAAGACAATTAAACCAAATAGGAGGGAAGTACACCTTGAAATTCATCACGGTTGCAAACAATATTATATATTAGCCGATGTATTCTGCTTAAGTGTAGGGACAAGGACATGCAACTGGAGACAACCCATTGCTATTAGACATTACTGTAGAGATATGGCAAACTCCATGAATAAATAAGGAGCCGTTATTACAGCGACAGGAGTCTGTAGAATAATTAGAGTGCCTAAAACTATGCTTACCAGCCATTATTCACCACAGGCCCTTGCATGTAAAGATCTGTGTACAGACAGGTTCTCCATTACATATAATTTATTCAGAGGCAGGGTTTTAAGCTGGTTGCTAAAAGGGCAATTATGTCAAAAATAACCTCTGAGGTGGTCGTGAGAAGGCCGTATGTAGGTACGTCAATGAATGTGAGGCGTTCCTGGGTCACTTGTATAATTACGGCTCTGCTAGCTGTGGATCATTAGCCAGACAGAGGATGTACTCTGTAGACAGGAGATGCCACAATATATGTATCATTTTTACCTGAACTTATGATTAAGGGTTATATCAAAGAGGCTAAATACTATGCTCTGCTTGCTTTAGTGACTTATATTATTTTTTCTTTATGGTCAACCAGTGGATCAACTACAAACTTAGACAGAATGCAATCTCCAACAAAAAGGCTTTAAGAAAGACAACTGACAAGTACTAAGTGCGTATAGGTCAGGGGTGTCCAATATTGGTCCTTGAGGGCCGTTACTCTGCCTTTTTACTAGGGTGCAACAATACATGTATCTGTATTGAACCGTTCCATACAGTGCTCTAGGTTCAAAATGCACTTGTATCGAACAATACAGATTTTTTATTTTTTTATCAGCTTGTCTTCTGAAGATGCGCTGTGTTGAAGGCTAAGTGGATCTGCGTGCCACTACTCAACATAGGCTGCATTATTGAGTGCAGATCCACTGAGAAACTTGCTGTTTCTGCAACATTTAAATAAAAAAAATAACTTTTTTTAAACAAATGTTCATAATTAATTTAATTATTTAAAAAAGGGTATGGAAATTTCTCTTTTTTGTATCAAAAAATATTGAACATGAGACTAAAATATCGAACTGAACTGAATCTTGAATTTTCTGTATTGTTGCATTCCTAATTTTTACTTGTTTTCCTGTTACAACACACCTGAATCAGTGATTAGATTAACTCTTTAACATCTGCAAAGGCCTGGTAATGGATATAGATATGCTTTTATTTGTCGTTCAACACAACATCAGGGATGCAATGTAGAATGAAACTAAGTTAAGATCAATTTTAATCACTCATTAATTCAAATCAGGAGTGTTGTAGCAGAGCAACCTCTAAAGCATGCAGGATAGTGGCACTCGAGGACCAGGATCAGACACTCTTGCTACAGGATTTCATAACTTGTCACAATACAATCACAATCCAATAGGTTGTGGAGAGCATAATGGGGTCACCAACTATCTAGTGTAAAAGTGGCCTTATTCTGTGGAAGTTGCTGTGTTTATTTTGAAGTTTGTCCACTCTGCTATAAGAACATATTTTGTCCCGAGAAATCATTGTGAACAACTGATGCTCATTAGTGCTTGAGATCCAGTTATCAGATCATTTTGCTAATTGAATGGGTTGAATGCACTCTAATGTGCTCCATCCATAGTTTAAAAACAGCCTGCCTGAGAGATATCAATTGCAGAAAGCTGAAGAGGCCAACTGGCAATGAACATCTATCTTTTGAAAATGCCACTTTATTGCCTGGCTATTTTCAGCCACTCATATGTCCATGGGTGTTAAGTATTTGTTTCAGTTTGCACCTAGAATAAGCACGACACAGGTTCCCACATTTGTTGCCAAGTCTCCATTCAGTGACACAAAACTCCCTCACAGCAGTATGAGAAAACTTTTTTGACTTGGCATCTGAAGGAGTTAAGATCACACACTTAATAATGGTTGGTCATGAAGAAATAATGACATTTATTTAGTCCCCTATTGAGCCAGTTTGACCATCAGAATGGTGGACCGCAGAAATGATGGCAGTGTACTGAGCTTTGCTTAGCACTGTTCTGAAACAATGCTAAGCAAGTGGTTCTATTGGTTAAAATACACGCAAAGAAAACGAGGTTTATTGCACCTTGACCCGTGTTTTAGGTACATGCGGGTAAAAAAGGAAATGGACTCAGGATATATAGGGCAGATACAATGATCGAAGTAGAAAACATCTTGCCTAAGAGAATGTCCATCAGGAGTTTTAAAAGGCAATGTGTCTGGATTGTGACAATGTATTAAAACTGCCATTTGTGGCATCTCAAATCTCTTTCTTCAACTTTTTTTAATTTTTATTTTCAATCTTGTTCCCCATTTAAAAGGAATTGAGCTACAGGGTGTCAGATACGTTTAGTACATGTCAGTGATGACATGCTTCAAACTCATTGCATCTCTCTTGATATGCTTTAGCAGTAAGTAAATCATAGTAAAAATGATTAAAAAATTGATGGATGTCAAAATACCAATACAGATTTTTTTCCCAGAACTATTTATATAGTCAATGTTCACAATGGTGGGTTATAATTTTGTATTATCACATTTTTTAGAATATATTCCACAAACATTGTTGGGTAAAGTAATGTCATAAAACTTTATACAATCAGAATTCATTTGCTCATTTGCTTGTGAAACTTAAGCTACATATGTATTGACAAAAGCCAAACCAAAGATGGTTTTTTAAAACAGGTGGGAAGCAGAGTCCCAATTGCTGCTCCTTAAAAGTAGTACTTAGTTCCAAGTACATATGGCAATTTGGAGATTTTGATGTTGAGGAATGTCAGTTTGAACTTATGAGTGATTTGTTTGACAGTGTTGGAAGTGTTTGTGTGCTCTATGTTGTTTTAATGGTCATGGCTGACCTTGAGCATCTTCGATATACTGATCAAATACTATTTGTGTTTGGCAGATCATAAACACGTGAGCAAGTTTTCTGTGTGACATAGAGTTGTCTCACTAATCCCCATATTTTAAATTAGTCCCTGATCCCAAACACTGCTGAATGATATTATTTGAAAAAAATACTAAGGTTTGTGATTTGGGCTAATACTTGTTAATTCAAATTCAAATTCAAAAATACTTTATTCATCCCACAGGGAAATTAGATTGATAGATTAATGTTTGTATGTGTTTTCTGCAATAATTTAAGGATATTTTTTATAGCTGCTGAACTTTTCATTGAGGGGTTTAATTTTAACTGGTTTGATGACCTACAGTGAAATATTGTCATTATAAGTAAAAATCGTTGATAAAAAGGAATAAGTACGAAATTATTAATACTGATGTGTTGCTCTGACTTCCAAATTAGATGGATTCACATATAATGCGTTCATTTTTTCAATTTCAACCTCCAACATCTGATAAACACAGCCTTTTTATCACTCTTACTTTAATGAGTGTGGTCATCTACTTAAACAAGATTTATTTATTTATTTATTTTGGTCATTTTTATTTGGAAATGATTTAGTTGTGATATTCTAAATATTATTGTCAGGTTAATATTATAAGCTTAAACAAATGCAAGAATGACGCTACTTCTTCAAAATGTTATATGGGAATGTACGACAGACTAGAATCTAGCACAACACCACAGGGAATGGAAATACTGCAGCTTTGATTTATGTATAATTACACACCCACACACAGATGGATCTTGGTACTTCAGAAATAATATAGCAACTAAGATCAATAATTCCAGTTATTTAATGAGACTTGCGCCGCCTTCTGAGCAGATGAAACCATTTCTTTGGCAAAAAAAAAAATACACTACTGTCTAGATCTAATCAGATTCACAAAGAATATTGCTGATTCCACTTTCAAACAATTAAGATGCTTTTTAGATTAAACTTGCTGATAAAACATGCTTTGCACTAATGAGACCACCATCATAAAGTTATCTCAGCATCCTGTCTATTATACTCCTTTCCTGTTCTCAGTAACAATTATATTTTCAACACAAAGGACGTAATGGAAACCATTTTCATGCTCAACAAACTGAAACCCACCCCACGCTGCGCCATTAACTTTTCCCCTAGCAGCTCCATGTAAAAATTCAGAGAATGAACAAGATTAGGCAGTGATCTGTGAGAAGGCACCGGGGCTGGTTCAGAACTCACACTGTGATCAGAAGATGGTGTGTGTTATAAATGTACAAAGCCTTCATGCAGCTTGACATACATTATTTTAAGACATGAATCACTGTAAACAACATTGCCATTGTGCAGGAGGCTTCAAGACAAGCAGCCAGGTCATTGGATAATGCAAGTGCAATAAGGAAGTGCTGGAAGCATCCAAATATGTAAATTTTTTTATTACAACTTCATCATACACTGGCTGTAACATGATTGTGCTTCAATTTCAGAAGCAAGGATAATACTGTCTACCTGATTGTAAAAAGCCAGATTACGACAAGCAATGTCATGTTTTGAACCATTAAAACGTCTTTTAAAACTCCTGTAGGATTCTAAACTTAAATCATGGTTTGGTACCTCAGTTTACCAGTCAATACTGGTTCGGTAGAAGAGGGGAAAAAAAATTAAATAAAAACATTGAACAATTTCAACAGTCAAAAAGTCTGATCAACTCTTAAACTTGAAGGTGGCTCTTTTTAGTTAAAGAGAACAGAAAAGGTTTGTGTTTTTCTTATTTTCTTTCAAATTATTTGGCCTAAAGCTAATGCCAAAATAAACTGAATAACACCTGCCAGTGTGAAAGCACAAAATCAATAAAACATTAAACATTCACATCTAGCTTCTCAGATAGGTGAGTGCTAGAGTTCTGTTCAAACATGGGTGATGCCTATTAAATGCCAGGTGGTGTATTTAACAGTAAATTAGATGCCAAACAGTATTTCAAAGCATGCAAATTGTACCATTTTGGGTGGCCATACAGTCACCTTTCTCCATTGCTGTTGTGGATCACCAGAAAACATTTCCACAAAGCAGATTTGAAACACGCTGGTTTTACAGCTCCTATGTTTTATCTGAACAAGCTAATCTTGCTTTGCTTTGGTGTAGAGTGCTCGAGATAATAATGTGTGTCCTTGTCTAAATAAGAGAAGGGATCATTTTTGACTATAGTATTCCTGGTTTGATTGCATGCACGGGATCCAGTAGTATTTGCAGTTCAGTTCAAGTACATGAACTGCTACAGTACTATTCTGCAGGACTTGACTGGATGGAACTAGTGAAGTTCACTGTAAATGCAAAAGTAATAGGCACAGTACTAGTTCGGTCCATTTTCAGCTTATTTAAAAAGGTTTGAGAATGCAGAAGTTTTACCTAGATCCATGCTCTTGGACTTGCGGTTCTTGATGATCTCCAGTTGATTAGCATTGTCGTACTGCTTGATACGCTTTTCGGACATACTCTGTCGACCAAAGCCCTCCCTCTGGAATGAAATGTCAGGGTCTGCATCTGGACTTAGTGAGCTACAGTTTGTAAGACAAAGAGAAAAACAAAAAGCTGTTTTAGTTTTTTTTATAACAGTAGTCATTTACATTAATTTACACAATGACTAAGGTTCCTAGTATTGTAATTTGACAAAAAAACAAACCTGTATTTTTATTCACACACTATTGCCTCTTTACTATCAAATAATGAACATCAACGTTCAACACTCACACATGCACATACTATATACACAGTTTCAATCTTTCAGTTCAATGCTTTTTTAATCAAGGACACATCCACCTCTGCTCAGACTCAGAATACACTATAATTAGGAAGAGGGGGTTTTGGCCTAGATGTGTGATACCCCAGTGAGGTGAGAGTGCTGCAGGGTCATGGCCACTCAATTCTCATCAAGCCCTCCAGACACCCATATGTCTGTAGCACGACAAAACCCAACCCACTTTAGTGCACTCCTTTTAAGATCACCTATATCTATGTCTGGATCTTAATTAAAAAAATCAGAGGGGAAATGGGGAAAAGGCGGTTGGCAGGAAAGGAGTATTTGCATGAAGAGAAGCAGATTTACAACAATGGCGGGGGCATCTCGTTGTTCAGGAGAGACAAAATAAATTGACAATAGACTAACAAATGTTGGTAATGGTTCTCAGTCATCCAGGCTATGGTAATCCTGACAGGTTCAAGCAAAGGTAACTGGACTTCCTTTAGATTTTTGAAAAGGGCTTCTCTTCAAGGAGGTTGTATAAGTTCAAATTAAAAACACAGAGTTTCTATTATTTTACTTATCAAAAAGGCAACATTAACCTGCAAACACCCAAATTGAGGCTTTGCTTAATCTAAGATATACGTGTAATATACTGAGTATTTAATAAATCCCTTGTGTTTATTTGTTTGCAGGATGTGTTTGTTTTGTTAAAAAATACTAAATAAAGAAAAAACACGGGTAATATGAAAAGTGTATTGACACTATATTTTTGGTCATAAAAGCATTGTCATTCCACAGTGTCTTAAAAAACACCTGCAATACAGCTTTGTATTTACTGTATTTATGAATGTATAATGCACTTCAAGTATAACGCAACCCAGAATCAGAAAAAAATATTAATAGTGAATTATTGTCCAGCACTACATGTGACCAAGGCATCTTGTACATAAACCAAGTCCAACAAAGAACCTAACAAAAGTTAGAGGCACAAAAAAATTGCTTTTGTTTCTTTTACACTGCTGTGGCGTTTGGCTCTCGTAAAGTTTGGCTGTGGACGGCCACTCTGTATTAAATCACTGTAGAAATGATATGAAATGATTTATTTACTCATGAAAACATAAATCAAAAGAAACATTGGTTTAAAAATATATTCCCTTAGAGCAGTTGCTCCTTTAAGCAGCCTTTGGTAATTTCCTTTAAAACGAACTGCAGGCACTTGTTAGCGTGTGAACAATTCTTATTTAGTGTGTCAGCTCCGTTTAACAGAATAGCTGCTTCACGTGTCACAGAGGGGCTGGCATCAACCTGTCACTTCGCTATCGACCATACCTGACAATCCTAACTAAGATCAGAGAGCCTCACAGGACCAACTCCTCACAATACAGGAAGAGAACGAGGCGGAATGGGAAGAGAGGAATGACAGCAAGGATGTATTATTCATTTATTCATCATGCTTCGCTCTCTTTTTTTTTTTACCCCCGTCATCATGCCAAACTCACAAAAAAACGTTTGCCCTCCACTCTTCTTCCTTCGCAAATGTCAGTTGTTGGAGCATGACTGAGGCTGTGCAGCCAAGAAAGGATGTGTTTCAGTCTGAATTTAGATTTAATTCCTTTTTTAATAGTGTAGCATTTCTGGTCAAAATGAACAGACAGAAAAAAAAGGGGGAAAGCCAGCAGGTAGGAGCTCTGTAACCCAGGTGCAGAAAGTTGAGGACTGCATATGTTTGGGAAAGTAATAAACTGATGATAAATATGGAACCAAATTCAAAAAAGCATACACAAAGTATTAAACCTGTGTGTGTCAGTTCTGGGCTAACAGTTGCACTCTCAATTTGAATTGAGAGGCATACTAAATGTTGGAAATTAAAAAAGTATAAACCTTTTATTAAAGCAGATTCCCACTACATTATAAAACCTAAAAAGTAGCGCAGTTTATATTTGGACTCTATTTCTTACATATGCCCCAGGCCTGAACATGGGCTTGTTCTATAAATGGATCCTACATTCCCCTGTTTTTATTGCCCCTTTTTAGGGAGTTTTAAAAAGCAATTTTGCCAATTCAGAGCAGATGCTTTGCTTTCCATTTAGAATCCTACCATCATTTAAAATTAATCAGAGTAGAGCATCGCTCCCAGCCAACAACACAACTTTAACTCACATTTTACATCAGTCTTCCCATCGTTGTACCCACCACAGGAAGTTCATTTTGTTACCCACCTTGTACATCCGCCTTGTTGCAAAACAGTGTTAAAAGCACTGCGCTCACATTTTGGTAGCTTATCTATTTTTTTTTATTAATTTTAATTTCTTCTTTTACCCATTTCCGACACAATAAAAAAGTATATACAAAAATATTCAAATCCCAGTGCAAACAAACAGCTCATTCTGACTGACTGGTTCAGAAGATTCTGTGCATTACTTCAGTGCCTCAAGGAGGAGGAGAGGTGGAGAGCATCGCCCAGGCAGGTATTTCTAAAATTGTTCTTCTGCGGTTTAAGGGGCTGATACAGTTGACTGCATGGCTGGGTCTGTGACAGGTGGGTCGGGGAACTCGGAGCCTGCTTTGGTGCATAAAGCACTGAATGTGAAGTTGGTATGGAGGTGCATCAATAGACATTGTACAGTAAAAAAAAAGAAAAGCACACACTTCTGCACACGTCAGAAGAAAAAAAATCTAGTTTACATTAAATAACTTTTAGCAATTTGTAAAATACAAAAAAGAAAGATGTCTAAAACCTATTTTTCACTATTGTTTTTCTGCCATGCATTTCTATGGCATACATACAAACATATATGGTCACTTGATAATTTCACAACATCAACTTTTCCTTATATTCTAGCGTGCAAAGCATGGTCTTGCCGTAGATATACCAATCATTTTTGAAAACTCTGTAGCATAAAAGAAGAAAACTTTGAAACGTCTCATATCTTCACATAAATGCCATGGTAGCCAGATACCCAAGAAAACCTCAGATAAAAAAAATATAGAACTGCAAACATGTGGTATGTGTTTATAGTAGTGATGTTCTAATGTAACATGCTCAGCCAAAGAGAACTCTGGACAACTGTAATCACCTCTAAAATATGCTACCTGGCACTGACTGAAGTTACTAAAAACATACATGGAAATTTCAGATTAGTCAAATCGTGTATGTGCACAGACTATATGTATTTTTACGTTCACGTGTTATAGTATGTTAATACCTTGAGGTTAAAAAAAACATGTGCTTAATAAATTGCTTGCCATTCTTAGGTACACTGATGATCAAGACTATTAGGGAGTCAGCTGAAGTAGGCAGTGTGCTTGCAAAGTTTGTTTGTTCATGTCTTTGTGGACCTTTTCCACTTTATATGTTAATTTGTGAAATTGTTTACCAGCCAGTGTGTATCTAAACACTCGTGAGACTGAGAGTGACTGTGTGGTGGTGTGCATTTTTGTGGATGTGAAGAATAGCTGCGTGTATGTTTGTCTGGAGTCCTTTTCGATTCTTGCCGGTTGACAGCCTGTGTCAGAGTTTCCCGGGAAATGATGTTTCCACCTGTGACATCTCACAAAAACAGACAGGACACACTCCAGTTCTCTCTCTTTTTTTCTTGCTGTCCTTCTGGCCATTCGCTCCTCTTCTCTTTATTCCGAAGAAGAATTGACATTTATCCTCCACTATATCTGCATCATCCAGGTTAAAGCCCAAACACTGTCAGTATTTTTTGTATTATATAGAGCTGGATTTAGTTCCATCTTTTTTTACAATTATATATTGTAATTACATTTTTTGTATTTTTGTAGAAAACTTTGTTTCATAGATGAAAAGTTTGAAAATACTTTGCATTTCCTATACGCCTACAAACAATCCAATCTTATTAAAGTATCAGTAAAAAAATTATTGTGACATACTGATTATTCTTCCATTTTTACCATTTAATTTTAAGTTGCTACTATTCCCACAAATTATATTTTGCAATATATATATACTTAAATTTATTTTTTACCTTTCAGCATTAATATGTATTTGCTTATTACTTTAATCATCCAATGTGCTACAGTGTTCATTGTGTTTTTAGGCAACTTGTAACTATGTGTTAAACAGTTATGAATGTTTGTTTTGAAAGTTTTACATACAGGTGATTCTTTTTCTTTCAATTAAAATGAGAAAAAAAGGATCACTGCATGTTTACCAAAATCCCAAGGAGGATTTTTTTTTTCCAAGAACATTGATGTTTTTATTTTTGCTCAAAGCCCCATCTTCAAAGCAAATATGTTTTCTGCAACTTTTGTGGAGCTCACACAAACTTCACTTCAACACGTAGACTTGTCTTCTGCTTCTTTTATGTTTTATTGCAACAAAAACATGCATTTTCTAAGTTGTTCATGTTTTCCTTTCTAAAAGACAAAGTTGATGGCATCTCAGTGAGGATTTTATCAATAAGTAGAGCCAGGGTAGAATTGTTTTGAAAGGAAAATATTTACATTCGGAATGTTGATTTAAAGTCCTTGGTTGTTCAACTTTTTTCAGGATAAACCTCAACAAAATTGAGCATTGAACAATTGGTTCCAAAATGAACCAAAGATGGCCATAGAACAGAGTGAGAAAACAAACACACCCTAATGCTTTTTATCAGATTGGAAGATGAAAACCAGAAACATTCCTTTTCCTTTTTAGATGAGCCTGCTTGTGCCAAAGCTGCCATAAATGTACAATAAATATTTTTCACATCCCACTCCCTGGAGAAAATCCTTTCCTCTTTGTGTTTATTTGCATTACTCGGACACTAGATCAACCGGTTTATTTTATCTGTTCCGCTGTGGATCACTTAGACATGGTCCTTCCTGTTTAGATTAAATTCAGACTCATAAAGGAGGAGGCAGACAGCACAGAAAATTAATATGGTGGGTCAGACCCCGGTGCTGAAAAGACCTTAGTGCAGCTTAGCAAAGTAATAATTTACTACCTTTATTTATCTACTGATACATGAGAGATAGAACATGCTGGTTTCCATCACAAGCCTACTTTACATCACTTTTACACACTCTTTAGCCCTAGGCACTAGCACTATGGACTTCACTATTACACAGTGTAGCACAGCTGTTTGTTTGTTTGAAATTTAAACCATTTATCCTGGAGCCAATAACCCACTGACACATAACATGTTACTGTCACTAGGAGCTTGGGATATTGAGTAGAAAAAAGTTTAATGGAAAAGACGAAAAGCATTATTTTAAGAATTAAAATCAGAAAAACTCTTCAATACTCAAAAAACAGATATAATGGATTTCAATAAAAAAATTACGTCAACTGTTTGACTGTTTTTTTTTTCAATAAATCCACTACCTGTGTTTTTTGAGTGAAGGCTGCAACTGGTGAAAAGAGTAGACATGTTTAGGAAAAAGAAGAAAATGCAATCAGTTTGAACAAAATCAGAAAAAAATAACAGATACAGGAGTCATGTGTTGATTCTAAGTATAAGGAATGAAAGAAATAAGCTAGGAATATATATACTGTATATATTTACAGAAATCAACTGGGGTTGAGGAAAAAGAATCAAAGGAAGCCAATGGAATGAATAAAATTAAAGAGAGGAAATGGGAAAAACTAATTTGTTTAATTGCAGTGGGACTAAAAAAAGGACAAGAGAGACTTTCTGAAATACAATGTTTTTACAAGCCATCCAGACACTTTTGTGTATGCACTGCAGGTATGTAGCTGTGACCACAGCAGGACTCCTCCCGTGAGGGCAGAAGGCTGAATAATACCAGAGGCCAAAGGTGAGCCTCTCACAGCTCTACACAATACATATTCAGCACACACAGACCGCTGACTGCTCTGTTGCTAGAGCTTAATTAAAAAGTAACAGTTCCAGTACATTGGAGTCTGGCTGACCCACATCCCCCGCTGGCTCTGAGTGCCTGTTAACTCTGGATATGTGAGCTGTGGGATGTTGGGGGGGAACTTAAAAAAGGAAAATGAGAGTCGGTATAAGTAAGTCAGAAGGATGACGATACACTGGGTGCATGTAACCAGCCGTTAGCCTGTGAGTAAAAGTGAATGTGGGCTTGATGTGTGTTTGTGACTTTGGCGCATGAATTATTCAGAATAACCCAAGGCAGTAGAACGTGGCAAGCTCCTGCCTTGTGTGCACGTGCCATGCGTGTGTACATGTGAGTCTGTAGACTGGCAGTTTTTAAGGAGGTCTGAGTGTGCGTCAGCCAAATGCTCCAGCCCTAATCCACTATGACAAAGCTCTGACATCACCTGAACAATAGGCCTGCTGAGCAAATCCGCTCATTTATAATGAATGAGAGAGAGAGAGAGAGAGAGAGAGAGAGAGAGAGAGAGAGAGAGAGAGAGAGAGAGAGAGAGAGAGAGAGA
>JARVJO010000165.1:6149717-6160692 GCA_031762555.1 Cynodonichthys magdalenae | reverse complement strand
CAGCCAAGATACTGCGCAGAACCCTCAAGCTCCCAGGCCTCTGGTAGAGGACCCGAGCTCAGAGAGAGACCACCCGCAGTGGGTGAGAAGGGAATTTTTTTTATATACAGCATATCTGCTGTTTTGACTCTAATTATGATCATTGTATAGGAACAATAAAACACTTTCTTTTGTCCCATTTGGCAACCCTGCCTGATACATTACTGCTGTGGTTCCATGTGAACAGGTAACTTTTTGTGTATTCACCCCAGTAAACATTGGCATTTCCAGAGACCGGTCTCGTGTAAACAGGGCCAAATACTTCCATTGAAAGTCAAGTTTTACATAAATGGTGATTGTCACCTCATTGACAAGCTTAATTGTAAGTCTGAAAAGCCCAACTCTACACAAAATCCATCAGTATTTCACACTCTCCTGACACTCAGCCATCCGGCCAGACAACCATCCAGCCTGTGTTTAAGATACAAGACTTCATGTCACCCATTAACACCTCGAACATCAAAGAACATATGCAATGATCTTGTTCTTGGACCAAAGCTCAACCTTCAATACACCAATGAGTGAATCTCCACAGATTCCCAGGATCTGATGTTGCAGTTCTGCACGGTTTTCATCGAATCTGTCATCACCACATTCATCATTATGTGGTGCAGCTCAGCAACAAAAGAGGACATTCACAGACTAGAACCAGGAAGTGTGCGGAGAAAATCATCTCAGATCCTTCACACCGTAGTCACCATAAAAGCCAAACGTGGAACAAAGAAGCTTCTTCTAACATGTTTTCACTCTTCTGAACAACAAACATTACTATTACACTTTTACCTCATCTTCTGGTCTGGTTTCATGCCTCTAATAGTGTATTTGTTGTTTATATGTGCACTGTGAACTGCCTCAACCAAAAACACATTCCTTGTATGCGTAAGCAAACATGGCCAATAAAGTTCAATTCTGATTCTGAAAAGAACAAAGGGACCGCGGCTACAAAATTTTCTTATTTAAACTTTACTCATCAGAATCCAATCTATTTTTGTTATGGGCAGAACTTGCAAACACTGTTTCTTGTATTTTTCTTCATTCTTTCCCAAGGACAAATCTGTGTAGAAGGAGAGCTTTACTGATCTGTATTCTGTCCCTTCCGACCCTCCCCGCTGAGGACTTTCAGAATCGCTCTTTTGCTGCTCCTCAGGAGTCAAAGTCAATGGGGAATATGCTGGCACTCAGCACCAAGGACAGGAGAAGAGTTGCTCAGCAACATGAGAGATAAATTACAATACAAATCTGGAATATTTTCTCAGTGTTTGACTTAAATACCAACAGGGACTGATTACAAACCAGCCCTAAAGTCAAGACACATTATGAGATCTGAATTAAGCTGCACCTGCTTATCTTTAGGGGAAAAAAAGGCTTTTAGAAACTCTGGAGACTTCACATGGTCTTTGCTTTTGTTTCCACTATCAGAGAGCCATTTTTCCAAATTTAATAGCTTAGGAACAATTGCAGGTAATTATTAACAGCAGACAACAATATTTACCCTGGCGTGATTCCTACACAAATCCCAGCAATGTAATTTCACTGAGGCCCTGTGCAAGATTAATGCACATGGTGGGAGTAAATCTGAGCACCGATAAACACAGCAGTGGGGTGTATCGTTTGACTTAAGTACTTGCTAAGAAAATAATAAATAATAAGCATATGTCTGCTTGTGTGTGGCAAAAAAAAACCCAAAAGTCTTCCTTTTTAAATAATTTGTCTACAATTTAAGGATCTGAGAAGGAAGGAAGTAACCAATGATGCTTACTAACCCTTGCATTAACACATGTTCAATAAAACCATCTTCAAACAGTGTTCAATATTTTAATTTGAATAATGATGTTATCATTACCTAACAGTGAAACAGAAAACCAACATGTGGCTAACCCCTTAAATATGTACTTTTAAACGGTTTTGATCTAGCATTTCTCTCTTTTTTTTTCTTTTAATCAAGATGAAAAACAAATTCAGGAAGCAAACAGGAAGCAGGTAGATGGATGACAGGGAGAATTTGTTCCAAGAGGTAACCAAGGCACTGTGGAGCAGACAATTCAACATGAACAATCAAACAAACAAGTGGCAACAAAACAAGAGAAAAGTTTTTTTTAAGTCAGTATTAAAAAATGTTATTATGATGTGCTTCCGAGAATTAAAGGAAACTGACATTCTGAAGCAGTGCTTTTTTAATCTTACAACCATAAATTCATTCGATTTTCTATTTAATTAAAAGTAATTACCCAATACAAACAATAAAAATGAGCAAAAAATTAAATAACATAAAATCTGAACAATAGTGCCATATTTGGCACAATATATCATTCAATACAAAATTCATATTTATTCATATCAATACAATCATTATTTTGTGAATGTTAGCCCAAGTCTTGCAGCTAAAATACCAAAAGTAGATAAAATTGTGAGTCACGCAGTTACGGATTGTACCAACATTTCTTTTTTTTTTTTTGTTGAAACTGACAAAGAAAAGATATTGAATATGGTAAAAAAAATCTTGCTGACAAAAGATCGAAACACTGCGTGGACATGGACATAATGTTTGTAAAGGAATTATGTTTTTGAACCATTTACAGTACATACATATTTAATTTATCATTTTCAAATGGTATATTTCCAGACAACATGAAAACAGCGAAGATAATTCCTCTTTTTAAAAATGGTGAGAAATGTGTGTACAAAAATTACAGACCAATATCCTTGTTACCGCAGTTTTCAAAAATTTTAGAGAAATTATTTGTCACTAGATTGGATCAATTTATCCAAAAACATAATATTTTAAGTAGCAGTCAGTATGGGTTTAGAGCTAACAATTCCACATCAATGGCTCTTATGGAAATATTAGAACAAATAACAACTGATGTTGATCAAAAACAATATTGCGTTAAAAAATGTGAAAAAATGAAGCTCCTCTGGCTCCTTCCACTGGTCCAACAGCTATTGCAGAAATACACCACTCCGGGTCAGAAACAGCCAATAAAAGCCAAGAGGATTGTCTGCAGCTTTAATTGTCACTCTGGAATGATGCAAAAAAACATTTGTGGGCAGTTGCTTTTAATTTTTGTGACCACACAACAGATAAAACATTTATCCCATTACCAACAGTTGATAGCCATCCTCTTTGTGGTATCTGAGGATTAATGCGTGACCACTGCAGATCAAAGGCTTGTGAAAAAGTCATCGTTTTAATACTGTTGCAACCCACAGTAGTTAACAAATATATAAAGTCTGGTAAAAACGAAATAAAGAACTATATCAATCAAGTTGACAACTGAAACCTTCACTCTAAAAGATGTGAAAATGAAGCAAATACAAAAACAATCATTATCAAGATTAATTCAGCCTCAAAAAATGACACCATATGCACCTTTGTGACAAAAAAGATTTTAATGTACTTACAGTACAACTGATTATCTTAAAGCCTCATCATTTTATCGTTGGACTACTCTGCTTAACCATTTAATTTGTCTGCCAACACGGAGCAGAATAAATGAAAGACATTTCTCACTTAGGCAGCATGAAGAACAAGCAAAGCTAACTGATCTCCTTTGCTTTTAAATCAGCATGAAAGAAGAAAAGGCATGCATAAACTTGAAGAAGTCACTTCAATTTAACTAAATTTATCACCCTCATGCCAGACAGACTAACATAATATCAGTGAAATTTTAGCTGCATGGTTAATATTTAACTAGCTAAATGTTTGGATGAGATAGTTTTTTAAAGACCCACAAAAATAAATAAATTCTATTTGTGGTATGAAATGGCTAAACCCAGCGCGATATTCCATTTTTGACCTTCACTGAGAAAACAAAAATAGTAGAAATGGCCTAAATGATTCTAAGAAACTGTCAAAAGGTTACTGCTCTGCAAACACACCCCGGTATTGTTATGCAAAGTTATCTCTTGGCACTGACATGTCTATTTCAAGTATTACTTGTTTAAATTTTGGTAAATACACAATACAGGTTCAAATTTCTACAAGTGTGACTGACAATTTCCAACAAAGAAATGTAGCTTTCGCAAAATGCATTCATGATATTGTCTTTTTCTGGACGTTACATAAATAATTACTGTATGTCCTTATGGTGGCCAAGCACTTTGAAAAAAAAAAATAATAACAATAATTGGAGAGTCTTAGAGCCACTCTTCCAATGTCATAAAATATTTCCAGTCAGGACCTCTTGACATAAAAGGCAGAACTGCAGATGAAGTGTTGTTAAAGTCACCCCTCTTTTGCTAAGTAGCCAAAAGACACACATTAAATGTCTGTTGGACAGGTATGACCAGGGCCACACTGATGCTTTGAAAGGTGAAAACAATTAGAGGAACTGCATCACTCCGTGTTCTGCAGCTGTCAGCATAATAAGCATGGTGGGAAATCGCAGTTCTCCCACCACCAATACCTCTTGCCCTCAACGAAGTTAACTCTCAACATTACTGTACGGCTAAACTTGGAAAATGAGGCAAACCACATCAAGGTCATTTGGAGCAGACTGTGTGGAGACGTCTAAGATCTGTAGTTGTAGATAAGGAAGAAAACCAAAGTGTTACCTGCACCTTTTTACTCCAAGGTTCCCATCGAACCTCCCACTGCTGAACACCACTGACTTGTGACAGTACCAGTCCTGTCTGAATTACCTGTTCCTCATGGGGATATGGCTCAACAGACAAAAAAAAAAAATACCACTGAAGATAGGTTGAGGCAAATTGTATGTGCCTAGAATAGGTGTCTTCAGAAGGTTGAATGCAGTTTGGATCTGGGTGTAGATTAAGTCTAACCTGGACTCATATTTATTGTTAAGTTTCAACAGGAATAATTATTAATTATTTTTGAGTAACTCAAACTCAGATGTGGCAATTGATGCATTTTTCTATTGACATGTATTATAATACTATACCCTCATATGATCTCAGAAATTGAAATTGGAAGGGCAATGACATCCCCATAGGCTGGTTCCAACACAAGGTTTTATTTTATTTTTTGTATTTTTCTTAAGCATTAAATAACTATTTACAGCTGTAAATATGAATTTCAGAACATGAATATGAATGTGTCCTGTGAGAAGGTGGGTCTCATCCCAAAAATACATAATGGAAACTCCCATTTTTCAGGTCCTGCTGGCTGAAATTACTAACAGTTAGAGAATGTGTAAACACTTGGTTTAGTATTCTAATATACAGTATGTTAATACTTGTTTCTGTCTGCAGGCTGGTGACTTCTCTCCCTCTGAAGAAAGAAACCAGCCTGAGGTACAAGCCTGATGAGACAATACAGAGAGTCAAGAAAATTTGTATGCTTTGTATTGATTTTTTTTTGCATGTTTCTTTGTTTTCTTTGCCTTGTAGAATAAAAACAGACAAGATCAGCAGGAAAACATTAAAATCAATAGCAACCTCACACAAATCCTGTGCAAGGTGATGTAACGACAAATATTAATGTTAGTCAAATAAATGCTTCACAAAAGAGTTTTGGTAATTTGCTAAAAATAACAAAACAGAAAAAAGGTTACCTGTTTAGCTGACTGTGTCACTAGAACCTTTGTCAGACGACTTAAAAATAGCCTTGTGAGTCACACTGAGCCAAAGCAGACTCACACAACCCAACAGTTAAACGCAAAACACAAGTTGTTGCTTGGTTTTCACATTTCATCCGTTTACATTCCTGCCATGTAGCAGGAATGTAATCAGTTTGAAATTTGAAAGCTTAAAAGAATTACAGCTAACGGCTGAAACCTATTAAAGTCAACGTGATTGCTGTGATGATTAATTTGACCGGCAGAGCATTAAATTTTATTGCAGCTGCGCTTAAAAGAAAATGTGTTTCCACCACAACACACTGAAAAAAGAAAGGTATGAATATTAGAAAAAATATAATTGATTTCGAGATAAGTCTACCTGAGTCTGGATATATAAAAAAAAACTCAAAATAGTTTTTTCAAAGTAGAAATTTGTACTTTTTTGGAATAGTTTATCTCAGTGTGGATTAAAAATCTAAATATTTGTTTAAAACGTAACAGCTTAAGGCCCTGTTACACTTTAGTCAAGTTCTGCCAACTTATGAAAACATTTTCATTACTAAATAACTCGTATAGCTTAAATGTATTTTTCTAATAATTAGCATTAAAGTTATGGAGGACCGGAACTGACATTATTTAAAATGAAAGCAGAAATACATAAATGCCTCTATATATATATATATATATATATATATATATATATATATACTGTATATATATACACACACACACACACATGTGTGTGTGTGTGTGGGTGTGTGTGTGTGTGTGTGTCTTTTATTTCCATGTGTTGTTTTTACATATTCTATCCCCTGTTTTTAACCTACCTTATGCATTTCTGCCTCATTATGCAAATTATGTGGGCTATCCTTCTTCTGTCAGCTCCTCTACAATTCATCAATAGACAGAAAGGACAGGAAGGAACAGGACCCATTTGCAGATCAACTGTGACACAGATAGTGTTTCTCTCCTTGCCTTTGTTTTAAGCTAAACTTGAGGCTAATCTGATGCAGCACAAGTATACACATTCTGTTTGCACATGGAATATGCATTAATTTGTCTTTCTAATCAGGATAACGTTGATATTTTGTTTGAATCACAATTTTAGGTTATTCTAAAAAAGTCATATGTCAGGCTTATGATAATTGTAATGTGTTGTTGGTACTGCTCAAAAAAGTGTTTAAAAGGGATTTAAGATTACATTTTAGGAAGTTCATTGAAAAGATCCCTCAATGAGATATTTTTTCATTGACCAGATGCAATGATTGCAAATGTTTAACCCAGTGTACTATAACTGCCCATTTCTCCACATGCCACTTTGCAACTTAATCCTTGGTGGGTGATGGGTCACAGTTACTTGAAATGTATTCCATAACAATGAGTTAGAAATGTTCTCTTGTGTCTAAGGAAAAGTAAAGAAATAGACTGATCTGTTCTCCAAATGAAGAGTCCACCTGTCTGCAACCATCCTGACAGATCAGTTTCTTTTTTTTCCATTCTATGACCAAAACACTGCCTGCTGAATCAATGAACTGTCAGGTAATGGGTTACACTAGTAGCCCCGCATCATCTTATTTTTCTAAGATAATTTCTTCTATCTGTAACCATCACTCATTTTTTTCTTTTTGTTTGACTGTTCTTTTGCCCCCTCTTTCCTTTCCTGATACTTTGGCCTATTGATTTGTCTGTAGGGGAGATCATTAGTTGATCCTTGCTGTCATGGATTTCAGACCCATACATTGATTGCAGCAGGTAATCACTTTAAGAAACCAATGTTTTTATCCACACCAGGGGAAATTTGGGCCACTTTTTTAACAGTGTTACACTATAGCCTCTTTCATAAGTCAAATCTGCGTTATCACCGCACAGACCTGTCCGGCTTTAATCCCCCCCGGGTCGTTCATAAGATCACAGGTGAACGCGAGCAGGTCATGCTCACATGAACGCATTCCTAAATGAAGCAGCAGTGTGGATCCAAAAGAGGTGTGGAGCAGAAATCAGCTGGCTGTGCGTTGTATCAAAAAAAAAAAAGAACGAAATCAGCTCACTATAGTGAACCTGTGGCTCAATATTTTTTAAACTAACTACAAAGTTGCTGTTCTGTGTCATTTCTTCAGCCGCACTTATGTTTTCCTTGTGTAAAGCACGCACACACAGAACACACACACAGCGCACACACACAAATGGAATGAACTCATTTTACAGATTTTGTGGTTAAATTTTTTGTTAAACTAGCCACACGTTGCTGTTTTGTGTCATTTTTAATATTCCGTCGGTAATAAATCTGTAGATTAATCCTCCACCGCTCACTGGCTCTGCGTTGTACCAGAAAGAAAAATACGAGAATGAAATCAGCTCATTATAGCGAACCTGTGGCTCAACATTTTTTAAACCAACTACAAAGTTGCTGTTTTGTGTCATTTTTAATATTCCCTCTGTAATAAATCTTTTTGTTGGATCCTGCAGTCGCTCACTGATGTCATCAACTCATTATCATTTTCTGAGCGTGGATCCGTGGGTTGCTTTTCCACAAGTGGGTGAGCCGCGCTCGAACCCGCCTCCGATACTACCTCCACTCGTGGATCAGGGGTGCATCAGAGGTGGGCTAATTTTACTCGCTTCTCCGCCTTTGTGTTTTTTTCTGAATGCTCGGGGGAGGACAGAACATGCATCAGACCTGGACTGAGCTGTCTTATGAAAAGGGCTTATGTTCCATTTGAAGATTTCTCAACAGTACAATTGATCCAAACATTTAGTTGGTGGCCTTGATTGGCAATGTCTTACTTTTCTGTAGAAAAAAATTCTCATTGAGACATGTTAAGTATGAAGAAGAGCATTAAACACTGACACGTAGAGACTTACAGACTATTTTGGTCACTTCTCTAAATCCTTGTAAAGAGATCCAATAAGCCCAGAAAAGTGATGTTGTTTCTATCATTTCTTCTGATTATTCATTGAAAAAAATGTGACTATTTTTACATTAGATCTGGAAAACTTAAACTGTTGACAGCTTAATGTAGAAAATAATGGTTTATTAAATGAAAGCCATTACCACTGGGAAAGATGATCCTCTTTACATCAGGCAACTCTAATTCTCTGCCATTACCATCTACAAAGGGCTTTCTTTTTCCAGAGCTCAGCACATCAAAAGTAATGTGATTATTGTTATAAGTTAAAAGTGTTTGCTGTAAAAACAAAATGCCCTTTTACTGAACAAAGCCAGCAAAATTTCATTCTGGTAATGCTACAGTTTATCTTCTTATTCATCCCTTATTTATTGAGAATCATGACAGCACAATTACACATTTTTAAACCAAAATGAGATCAAATGAGACATTTAAGCACAGGGAAACACATTGACAGTTCAGGTATCACCATTTTCAACAGTCATATTTCTCTTAGGGGTGTAAACATTACTCCCAAGCCACGTGGACAAAGGTTAAGGAATGTCACAGCAGCACATACACCAATAAATTTAATCACTTAAAAAATCTGAGTTTATTTTAATTTACGTAGCACAAATAATTACTGTATATTCCCTATATTTTCTCAAGTTGTACAAACACTCTCCAAAGAACACTCCTTCTTGGTCTTTCACCAAAAATCCAGCAATCTGCCTGCACCTAAGGAAAGTAGTCAACTTTTGGATTAATAAAGGGGAGCCACATAAGCCTTCAAATGAGCCACTGAAAGGGCATTGCATCTGTGCTAACTGTTCTTTTAAAGTTTAACTTAATCTATGATGGTGTAAACTTTTTCTGTTTTTGCTGTGAATGTTCTGTAACCTCTGTGTACCACTGTTAGTCTCGCCCAGGATTCCCTTGCAAAAGAGATTCTTAATCACAATGGGAAATAAAGGTTTAATAAAAAGAAAAAAACTGAAATTTTAAAATCATACCCATCATGGTCGAGCAGAAAGAAGCTTACATTTCCAATATATTGATTTACTGCTATCTCTAGTAGCTCACAAATATAGGGAAGTCTTAAGTTTTGAGCCTTAAAACTTCCCCTTTTGCTTACCTCTGAGTCCGGGTTCATTTCAGGAAGCAGAGTCAGTCTTTTAAAAAATAAAGTCTTCAAAGTTTTGTTGAAAAATCCTCTCTGAGGAAGACCACTAAGGTGGTAGAAAAGCTATTGATTTGTATGTTTCCATAGCTGTGTTTATGTATTGCAACTGTGGCCTAACATGTCTCAAACCACACACATCTAACCTTCATAATTCAGTTACTTAGCAGGTTTAGATACACTACACGTCAAGCTGTCAGTCAAGCCCTAGCGGCTGTGTGTTTCATGACCTTGTCGACATGTTCTCAACATCTGTCCTCTTAACACAACTGTCACATTTTGCACTCCAGGCAATAAGTCTGAGTCCATCTGAAACAATAAACAGAAGAAGACAAAGCCGGAACAGCTCCTCCCTGTCTGGCCTGTAGAAATTAATCATCTAACATGTTAAATCAAAGGAAAACATTATAATTTGGATGTATTGTTTTATAAAGTTTCCTAATTACCTAAATGAAAATGCAACTGATATCTCCAATAAACATCATTTCAATTACCCGTAGGAGCCCATAAAGTACATACAGCACTTTCTGAAAGTTTTCATGAGCATAGGCATTTTTTGTTTCTTTTTGTTGTAAAACAAATGGTAATTTAAATGCTGGGGGTGTCCAATCCTGGTCCTCAAGGGCCTCCATACAGCATGTTTAATTTGTTTCCCTGCTCCAGCCCACCTGATACAGTAACTGAATTACCTCTTCTATCGTTGCAGACACCTGTTAATCACCTATTCATTGAAATCATGTGTGTTGGAGAATAGCAACCTCTAAAACATGCACAAAAGTGGCCCTTAAGGACCAGGATTGGACACCCCTGCCCAATGCTATGGCAATTGTAGTTATTGACCTAAACATACAGTAAAAACTAGTAAGGATAGAGCTTAAGATGGTGTAAAACATATAAAAATGAAAGATGTTTCACATAATTGTTATGTATCAAAGGAACATGGTTCATATATTAAAAATGAAGAGGAGTCCCATTAGTCTAAACTGAGCATGCTAGATCAGGAAGATATTTGAAAACAAACAACACCCTCTGTAGCTAGATTGTGATTTTTTTTTCATTGTGGAGTATCAGGATTGGGGTTGCCAGGGGGTGTGAAGTGCCTTGTTTGGATTTAAAAAGACAGCCTCAAAATGAGTTGATCTGAGACACACCTCAGAAAAGAGATGACAGAGGGGCTTGTGGAGTTACAATAACGAGAAATTAAGACCAAATAAACATTATACAGTATGTCTCCTCTAAAGACCACAGTGCTGCATTTCTCCTGGATGAGGCAGTGTTGTTTAACCCTCTAAGGTCGACGCCCGCTCCTGAGCGGGCAGAGGCATGATGCATTTAAAGGGCTTCTTCTAAAA
>JARVJO010000165.1:6064632-6076238 GCA_031762555.1 Cynodonichthys magdalenae | reverse complement strand
TTTTTGTTAAACCGGGGCAGATGTTATAAGATATTTTTCTTCTTTCTGCTCCTTTTCATTTTTTATTTAATGATATTCTTGTGTTGTGTGAAATTTTGTTGTTTTTAATTAAATGAAATAAAATGTTAAATATAAATATAAAAAATATATTCATGTTAAAAAAACATTTGCTTAATACCCAAATGTTTTTTTGTATTTATATCAGTAATTCTAGTTGTTAGCGACAATTATTAACAATAACAAAGAGAAACTCGTCCAGAGGACCTGACTCAACCTTTTAAATATTATTTATATGCACCACATATTCACCAGTTTTAACAATCACAAGTCTACAGAATGACTATGGACAATTAATTTGTGAGGCAGAGTAAAACGGGCTATGGTGGTTCAGTAAAGTCAAATTGAGGATTTTTTGGCATCAAAGACAAACACCAAGGACAAAGCATCTTCTTTATCATCATGGACGGTGGCCTTTAACGAAGCCTGACTAACATATACCACTTCTCCTGAATATGACAAAAAGGACTTTTAGGGATTGACATTTTATGCACTTAGAATAGCGACTGACCTCCCGAGAGAATATGTGTAGAGTAAATATTACAGGGGCCAGAGACTCCTTGTGATCAAGGGAATAACGGGTCATTTTCCTTTATCTTTGCTTCCAACCCCCTTATTGTCTGTCCTTGTCTCGGTGGCAAAGCTGAGCCTTGAGTGACAGTAGAGGACAGACACAAGCTCCACATCTCCCTGCCAATTTACCCCCCCCCCCACACACACTTTATGCTCTTGCTTCATCTCTTCATCACTTTGAATTCCCCCTTCCTCTAAAAACCATCCATTTCTCCCTCCCTTGAGTGCTTTTAGCACCCTGTTGATCCTTTGGTAACCAATGGAGTGGGGATGCAACAAGGCTTTTCAACTCTCCTGTAGCTCTTTTCTGGCTTGCTCTCTTTTTGCCCTCTTGTTGCATCCATCTCCTACTCATGCAGCAAAAAGGATTCAAAGGTCTAAAAAGAATCCAAAAGGTCCACCAGCTTTCCTGACAAAAATAAAGCAAAGTAAGTGTTAAGAGTTTGAGGTGATTCATGTGTGGAAATTGTCTGTTACACTGTGTAATTAAACACAAAATAGTTAGACATTTACGAAATACTGTCTCTTTCACAGTAAATTATCATACATTCATTGATCAGTTTTCAAATTATATTTATATATATGTATGTATATTGTTTTAAGGTCACTTTCTATGCTGATGATTCAATTACATTCACAAGAAAAAAGCATTAGCAGTCAGGGTTTTTTCTATCTGCCAACCAATAATTTCTGATTTTTTTGGGAAAATACATAATCACTTAAACAAACCTATTTATCATAAATCTAAATTTGAGCAAGTATGATACTTTTTAATTCTTTATTTTAATTTTTTTGGTAGAACAGTGGCTCAGTTGGTAGAGTTGATGCCTCTCAGCAAGAAGGTTGCTGGATTTAATCCCGGCCCAGGGACCTTAATGGGTAGTATGCCTGCATGTTCGCTCCATGCATGTGTGAGTTTTTCCCAGGCACTGCGGGTTCCTCCAACAGAAAACATGATCATTGGGTTAATTGTTAACTCTAAATTGTCACTAGGTGTCAGTGAGAGAGTAAATGGTTCTCTGTCTTGTTTGTCTCTGTGTCCCTGTGATGGACTTGCAACCTGTCCAGGGTGTACCCCGCCCTTAGCATGGTGACTGCTGGATATGAGTGCCAGTGACCCCATGATCCTGAAAGGAAGAAGCGAGTATAGCTAATAGATGGAAGGATTGATGATATTTTTTGGTTCATTTCACAACCTTTATATTTTTAACTCTTATTGGACACATTGAACACACACTAAAACACATTTGTTTGTGTAAGCGTAGTAAAATAAAACTTTCCTTCTCCTGCCAAGGTTTTTAATGTGCTAGTTTGTGTGTTTGTGTGTCAATTGGCAGCAGATGGTAAAGTAGTAGTAAAAGAAAGAACAAAAACATAAACGTCCTTTCATTTTGAAAAATGACAGGACATTGAAATACCATTCAATTTTTTAGGAGAAATGGAAGAATTAGAGTCAGTAAAAAAAGAAACTTCAAAAGAACTCAAATAAACCATAATATCTGCAACACTGTCACCCACAACATTTACTCCTAAGAAGTTATTAAACTGCCTCTTCTCCAGAACTGAAATTAGTTTTTGTCTTTCTGGCCAAAATCAACCTCAGTATTAAATTAATAAGAATCATGTAAGTTAGAAAAAAATACAGATAGGAACTGCTAAGTGCAAAACCTTGTTATTGTCAACTAGACTGACAGGTTAGAGATTGTTGAAAGGACAATTGGGAAAGAAAAAATAGGGAGGGAGGGGAGTAACAGCTGTTTGGTCAAGGGGTCTCTCCACATAGACACATACACACACTCATGCTGCTAAAAGGTTTGGGAAAAGGCAAGATGTTGAGGGGCTGTCATACATCAACCACCATCTTCATGAAAGCATACTGTAAAAAACGTGAGGGTCCATGTTTCTCCATGTGTGTCCTTCTGTTAGTCATGGGCAAGAACAGGATGTTTTAAAATATGGGGGTGGTTATTACTGGCATCAAGGGCTAAAAAATAGGATTAAAAGTTAGAATTGTGAAGTAAGATTTAGATCTAGGTTTGGCAAATATGGGCAGCTTCCTGTAAGGAACAACCATCCCAGTCAGGTTGTTTCACAAGTTTCCTTAGGCCCCCATTTACATGATGATGACCTCACTGAAATGTTTAAAGTCAGACAGAGCATGGGGCGGTTTTTGCTGAATCTTAACAAAATATTCTGGATTTGGACAAAAATGAGTACCCCATTATAAGTGAAAAAGCATGGAATTTGGACATGCACCAATATTCCTTAGCAAGGTTGTGGAAATGTATCATTATGTTAGCATTGTATGACCTGAGGAGAGTGTGGTGGCAGCAGTTCAAGAGTATCCATGATGTGGGGCCAGCACACACAAACATGGCTTGGTCATTAAGTTTTTAGACATGCTGTCCTGAGGCCAGTGACCATATTAGGGTTATGAAAACAACCTAATGCAGACTCGATACCGATGGCATTAGCGCCATGCTAGCATGGAACAATCTTCTAGCGCAAGGCTATCCTGATGCAGTTCAAAAGAGTTGTGCAATGACAATGGCTTGAAATAGGGTATGGGGCATTTGAGGGTAAATGTGGTACAATTGAACCAAAAACGTGCTGCTGACATATTGAGCATAATGAGGGTGCAAGAAATGCACATAGAAAATTGCAGAATAAATCTTTAATGAATAGTAACAAAATAACATCATCATGATTGCATTTACTATGAAGGAAGTGTTACAAATTGGCTGAGAAAATTGTGGAAAGTGTACCTGTGTCATCAACTAGTGTGAAAGGGGCCTTACAGTGTGCTATTTTTTTAGATCATTGTATACAAAAAAATACAATAGAGAAAAAAAATCCCATTTAGACAATTCTGTAGTTGTCTTCATGTAAAAGAAAAAATAGCAGTTTTACACATTTACAGAAATGGCAACTTGAAATGTTTAAAAGAGTCTTTTATTCTGATTTGAACAGCTAAAACTAGGATACAAAAACTGGGTAGGGTGACATACACCTCTTATTGAAATATTAGGCCAGCCAAATGTAACACATAATTGCAACATGTGAAAACAATTTGCTCTTGGTGAGTGAAAGTATTAAAGAGAAAAATAGCAGCTAGAGGTGGAGTTTTTTTATCCCTCAAAAGAAGGTTTGGAAGCCTTAATTGTGCCCTCATTAAAGCCAGGGACTGAAGCTCAACTAAACATTATACAACATGCAGGACTAAATGGGACTTCACAGTGCTGCTGCAATGCACAATGGCACTGACATACAAAGACAAGCAGCTGGTAATGACACCTAATAGTCCTATTAAAGCTCATTTGACCTTGAGCAACAATTACTAGTAGTTTTCTGTTTTACCTAGGGGCAGAATCCTACTATTTTCTATCAGTTTAATAAAAGCCTAATGATGTTGGACAAAAAGATTTCTCATCTACATTTGATTCTAACAACAGTTTTTTTTAAAGAAAATTTCTGAACTGTGCCACATTTAGCATGTAGAATTGCAGGGTGAGAACTTTGTGAGATGGTATGAGCTTTATTTTTTTCCCACATAGCCATTCCTTTATAATTAACTAATCAGAGTCAAAAAAGGCCAAAAAAACAAAACATTCAGTTGATCTGACTCTTGAACCCAACAACCCAGCCCTGCCTTGGTCAGCATCCTTAAACTTTCTTTGCCCCCTGTCCATTGGACTCCATTAACATTAAGGCAGCAAATGCATCACAATAACCAAGACTATATAAGACACTTATTTACATTTATGTAGGAGCCGAGGTAGATTACAGGCTCTGTAAAGAGGTAAACTGTTTAGTGGATGATAAAAGGGTCATAATGACCACCTTCATCCAACCCACTGATTTCCTATAATGCAATTAATGGCTTGTCAGCAGAAATAAAATACTTGCAATTGTGCCATCGAGTCATGGTTCTGATATCAGCTGACAACAACTTAATGGCCATAAAGCCACATAATTAACCAAAGGTAAAACATTGCTACACAAAAACACTGACATTTGCTACAACAACTATAACAAGGCCTTCAGTTTCTTCATCCAATTGTTATAGCCTGTCCATACTATGTATGACATTTAGATTTTATATAGATTTTCATAACTTTACAAGGTCATACATGCATTTCACCCCCCCACCCCATCCACACACACACACACATAGCTTCATGACTTAAAATGAAACTTTGGAACTCTTCAACATATGTAACATTTCACCCAAGCTCCGATTCATTGCGATTATCGATTTTAAGTTCACAATTATTATTATTTTCATTTCTTTTTCAACAAAATTAATTGTAGCCATTTTATGCAAATATGTTTTTTTTTTATTTTAACATCAGCATTTTGGTTTTTCTATCAAACTATAACTGTCTCTCTTAGTAGCTGAATATAAATGAAAATGCCATAACAAATCTTTTTGAGACCAAAAGTTACCAAGTATCAAATGGAATTTGTCTTAAATACATAACTTACTGTTATACAATATCAATTAAATATATTCATTTATTCTTGTGAATCGATTTACATTTTAAGCAGTTATAATCGAATATGAGTCGATTTATCACAGGAGGGGATGGATTAATTGTTGCGTCCCTAGTATACAGTGTATTGTAGTGTTCCTGAGGAGCCAAAAACAATTACTAACCTTCAAATTGTTCCCTTCATGTTCAGTTTTGGAATCAGATGCCTTCTTGTTCTGAAGAGTTTGCAATTTGACATAAATTTACTTGAGGCCAATTACAAGGACAGACAGGTTTGTAATGCTGTTAAGCAAATTAGATCAGAGAAGTGAGTCTGCATTTGTCCACATCAGCACTGAACAATGACGTGTAGGGTTGAATTACAGACTGTTTGTGGACAGATAGTTACAACCTGTCCTTCTTCTTTGTCTCCTGACTTCAGTCTCATCTCTGTATCTGGGAACCCTGCTGTGTGGAATATCTCATTTGCTGGTGTCTGTTTCATAACAAGCCTGAGCTGATCTATCAATGACACGGCTTTCTTTGGTTTTGCCTACTGCATTGTGAAATTGCACTTTAATTACATTAGGCCAGCTAATTATGAGGGCCTAAATCAATGACCAGGTCAATAACCAAAGCACAAAGTGGACTGAGAGGTCCATGACTTTTTTCTCCAAATCTCATCAATAACAGCTGAAACAGGAGCAGACTACTCCTGTGACAGAAAGCCAGAGGTTCAAACCAAGTAACTATGACAGTAAATTAAGTTATAGTCAGCAGTGACTATCCAGAGCACTTCTTAGATCTAAGCACTGTAAATATTACATTTGAATGCTGTAAATGTTTGAATTTATATGCACTGTTTAGTAAAGGATCACTTCAAAGAGATGTTGAAGAGATTAGAGCAGGTTTAGAGTTTCTGTTGCATAAAAAAAAAATTTAAAAATGTGATGACTTTATCTCCTGGCTTTGAAGAAGGTTGATTCCAAGCAACCAATCTTGCCAGTTGAGTGCCCAACCCTCCTGAGTGGACAATCCCAGATGAATCCAGGTCTTTAACCATGCATTAAAAAAGAGCTTGGTGGGGCTTTTCACAGATTAATCATCATTTTGAGCTTATTAAATAGGAGGACAGTCTGCCTTCCATTGCTCAGAACATTTAATCCATCTTTTAAACTGTGAAGGTCAGTCAGTGAATGTTACCCCTGTTGAACTAATAGCAGCTGTTTGAATTTAAATGAGAGCACCCATGGATAAGACCCTAACTGTAATCAAAGAAATTAGTTTTTTTATTATTTTATTAGCAGCTCCAACAAATAATCATATCAGAAACAAGCAGATTCATTGAGCTGCACAAAAGCTATGCTTTTTGAGAAATCAGAATTCTATTTGAACCACTTTATGCAAAAGCTACCAGAAATGCAAATGTTTCAAGTAATAATGATAACACTGAAGGATTATGAAAAGAGAATGTCATCTGTTTATTGTGGGATTTTTGTAACCTAAAACCCTAAATATACCTAGCATGACGAGGGAATAAATTAAAAGACAACAATGAGGATGAAGGATGTTGAACTTTGAATAATTTAGTGGAAACTGCTGCTTTAGTACACACTGCAGGACGTTATTACAGAAAGTAAATGGTCTATTCTACAGATCAACCTTTGTTTGCTGCTTTGTTTGAGCAGGTGTAGTGAGTTCTGAGTGAGGCCTCATCTGTCGTGTCATGGGAGCAGGATGGGGTGAGGGTAGGGGGCATTTTCAATTTACTTCTAATTGGACGCTTAAATTCTTGGATGTGGGAGGAGGGAGGACAAAAAGCCATTTGGCAGAGTCTTTCTTCCTAGCCAAGGCTAAGTGAAGATAGTTGTGGAGAGATGGGGAGGGGGGCTCTAGAGGGCCAGTAATAAAGAGAGATCCCAAAAGGGTTGAGCATGGTCACAGTAATCTAGCAGTCCCAAGAAAGACTAGTGGGGTGTGGATATGAAACAGGAGCACATGCTGTAGCACTAAAGGAAAGAGGAAAGAAAACATGGCGAATACGGACATAGAGGAAACAGGTCCTGCAGTCTGGGTTGGCAAAATTAAAAAATAAATAAATAAATTAAACACTTCTGTATGTTTGTTACATTTCTTTATGTTTATCACAACTCTGAAAGCAAAAAAAACATACTGAATTATCAACAGATTGTGTAAACACAAGTGACTGCAATCATCAATGAGATAGCAATCCGCATCTCAACCAACAGGACAGACTAGTACACATATTTTAGATATAAACATCAAGACTTTTTATTCCATAATGATGAGTGCTAGTATTCCATGTAGTTCATACAGCTAGGAGTAATGGTGTCCTGATACTGACATCAGCATTTTTACAGGTACTCATACCCGGAAACGATACCAGTGTGGATACAGCATTGACTTGAAGAATTTTTTGTGACTGATTAATAGAATTTTAGATATTCTCTTTTATACTTTTTATACTTTGTGATCAATTTGTAAGTACTTGGTATTGATGAGCATCTAAACTGAAGTACTTGTACGTGTACTGGTAATAAGACACTCATAGCTTGAAATAGTTAACATGGCTTTAATACACATAGTTGGCACATGTTTGTAATAATCTCAGCCAAAAGCAAGCTGAAAACCAACACGTCCAACTAGAAACTGAGTTATAAAATTTAACCCTGTATTTGAGCCAATGGCACAATATGCCTCACACAAAACCTTCAAGCATGGCTCGTCATTCAGTCTCATTCAGTCTCATTCAGTCTCATTCAGACCTCAGAGCAATAAGCAAAAGAGCTTATCCTTTAGGATTGAGGCAGTCACGGAAACATAGAGACGTCTTGTGTGCTGTTTGCCTTAGATCACAAAAAATAAACATTTGTGACTGTATAGCTTAAGCTGCATGGACTTTACAACCAAATTGAGCTCAAAGGAGGACAATCTTTGGTATACACTGATGTAGCAGAGCTGTTCATTCAGCTGATGACAGTTCCATGTCAGCATGAGTCTTACCCACAAAATCCTTTATACAAAAATATCAGTAAGAAAATGTGTTTTCAAGCTCCCTTTCCTTTAGAATGACAATATTGTCAACCTATTTGAAATCATAAATGCATGAGGAAACAGGATGCTGTGATGAAGCCCAGCAGGGGTGCTATTCTACACAACAGCTCCCCTGGCCTGTGTACTTACAATTCAAATAGGAGAAAATTCCTATTGAAAACCACTATGCAGGAAAACTCATGCTACTGAAGAGACACCTTTGAAGTTCTGTGGGCTATTACATTAATCCGTGACATAAATACATACATAATTTCTTATTTTGTTGTACTCTTTGTAGTCAAGGATGCTGAAATAATGTATTCAAACATCCATGATTTTAGTGTCCCATGCATGACACAAAACCCCCCCAAAAAACTCACAATTACCTGTCTCTGTGCTAAATACTTGAGTCATTATTGTCTTTAGAAAACTAAAAAAATTCAGATTGTGTTTGCTGCAATTCTGAAGCAAAGAGTTAAAGTTATTTGAAGAAATGCAAATCAGTTTCACTAGGCAAAAATTAACTTGATCAGAAGATGTTTTTGGAACAAACAAATCCAAGGACTATATGAAGGAGAAAAGGATGGTTCATATTTACAGTAATATTGTTTTTGTCCAACACAGAAACCCTGATTGACCAACACTCAATTTATGGTCAGCATAGCCCTATCACCAATGCATGTAATGTTGACCAACAAGGATGGAGGACACCATAGTTAGTGTTGTGATAGGCTAAAAGTCAAGTTTGACAGAGTGCTACAAACATTCAGGAGAATGACTTAAAGGAGACTAGACTTTAACGACATATCTTTCTACATACATTGTTTTAAAATTTTTTAGAAAAGATCATGTCATTGCAGTGAACGAAACGTTGCTACTAATTATTAGAATGTTACATGCAGGTCTTGCATTTCATACTTTCTGATCATTGCAGCCATGTGTTTTAAAACAGAAAATGAGAGTTGGTGTGTCTAATCGATGTGTTTGTTCTGTCTTCATAACAAAGTTGGTTATGTTCTAACATCTGACATAAAAGTTACCACCTCCAGGAAGAGAAATACACTGACTGGCCAAAAAGAAAGTCACCACCTGGACTTAACTAAGGGCTATGATGTGGGTTGCAGTTGGTCAGCAACAGTTTGTGCTCAAAGAATGAGGTCAGCTGACTACCTGAATATACTGAATGACCAGTTTATTCCATCAATGGATTTTTTTCTTCCCTGATTGCACGACTATATTCCAAGATGACAATGTCAGGATTCATCTGGCTGGAATTGTGAAAGAGTGGTTCAGGGAGCATTAGACATCATTTTCACACATGCTTTGCGCAGCAGTCAGACTCTACCATCATCAATGCAAAATCTTGGTGAAAAACCAATGCAACACTGGATTTAAATACATCTTGTGACACTGCAGAAGCTTATGAAAAACAATGCCACAGCGAATACTGAAGCCTGAGTGCTGTGCTGCCTTGAAGCTGAAAGAAGCCAGAGAGAGATGAGAAAAAAGTTTTTTTACAGAGAATCAACTGGTTTTCTGTTAAATTAATCAGACTTTGATTTATTGATCACAAATTTCTTTCAGCAGACAACAGCAAAAGCTAAAATTAAAGCCAGTATCTTTCTGGGCAACAACTGTTGGAAACTAGCTTGCAATCAGCATTAACAAAGAACCTATTAAATGTCTTCATTCATTTGAATAATTTGTTAGTCTTCCTTGTGTGAGTTGCAGAGACACTCACAAACTTGCGGCATAATTTTTGAACAGTCTCAAAAAAATTGTGCAGCAAAAGCTCAAGTTTAACACATGCAACCTAAAGGGAACCCAAAAAGAGAATTCATAAAGAAAGCAGGATGTAAAAAAAATAATAACTTTAACTACTTATTTTAGTAAATAAAGGGGAATGCCATTCAAGAACACAATTAAAATTATCCAAACAAGTGGCAGAACAACCAAAAAAAGCTAAATCGATGGATGGGGAAACATCAAATGAATGACAACATACCAACAATATATAAATAACAATTTTTGTTTTAAATGGGCAGAATATAAGTTTGCAAATAAAAGAGAGGTTTTAGTAATTCAAATCTCGAGTGTAGTGTGCACAAAATCTCAAACTTACTCAAATGAACAAACAAAAATAACAAGAGTCTACTAAAGTCCACAAGGAAAATACATTACCAGAATAAAAGATCAATAAACCTTAGAATACAGAACATGAATCTACAAACAAAACACAAAACAAAAACCTTACAGATTACCAGAGCAAAACCAAGATAACTCAAAAAATTGTGTTCTCAGATGCCTCAGAGTTTAACATACTCTCATACTCCTCCCAATGACTCGGAAATGAAACCCTATTTATCTTGCTTGGTATCCAACTGTGACCACATTGCTCTTTGGACGATGAAAATAAAATGAGTCCCCACAGCAAAGATGACAAGGAAGCCTCATCTTAGGGTTTCTCTGAGGCCCAGGGATGTGGATGTTTACTGTTGGCTGGGGCCTTATAACATTCATTCAGCAACTTAAAAGCATTGGCCTTCAAATAGGTCCCATAAAGCAGCGAGAAAAGTCTATCGTGACAATGGAACTCATTATATTAGAGTGGACTCATTTGGCACTTTGTGCTGGCTGGAAATGTGTGGAATATAAAATGAAAGAAAGAAAATAATGGCCGAAGAGATACAGAAATCAGCAACCTATTCCATTAAGAAAACATCAATGGCACTCATGGATTTGATTGAACAAGTAACGACAGCTGTTGATCAAAGACAATATTGTGTTAGCGTTTTTGTTGATTTAAAGAAAGCTTTCGATACCATTGATCACAGCATTCTTCTTAAGAAATTGTACAATTATGGCATGAGAGGTCCGGTATTACAGTGGTTATCTAGTTATTTGACAAACAGGAAACAGTTTGTTCAAATAAATGATATAAGATCTAAATTTGCACAAGGTTCTGTGCTTGGACCAAAGTTGTTTATTTTGTATGTGAATGATTTGGTAAATGTGTCTGGGTTGTGTGTTTTCTTCACAGACGACACTACATTTTTTTGTTTGGGCAAAGATTTAAAACGAATGTTGCAAATGATGCAAACAGAATTTGAAAAGATACAAACTTGGTTTAAGCTTAATAAATTATCACTAAATTTGGACAAAACAAATTATATGATCTTTAGTAACAGAAAAGAACGGTAGATATTTCATTTAAAGTTGATGGTGTTGAGATTTGTAGAGTCAGTGAGGTGAAGTTCTTGGGTGTTATTATTGACAAAAAACTGACCTGGAAACCTCATATAAATTACTTAAGAACAAAAGTAGTAAAGTCTATTGCAGTACTATATAAGGTAAAGGAATTATTTAATGATAAAGCATTGTTTATATTATATAATGCCATAATTGTTCCACATTTGATTTATTGTGTTGAAGTTTGGGGTAAGGCATGTA
>JARVJO010000165.1:5997819-6032772 GCA_031762555.1 Cynodonichthys magdalenae | reverse complement strand
ATACTGTCTATCATTGTGCTTTAAGGTTTGTAACAGGCAGCAGACGTCTTACACATCATTGTGAGTTGTATGCAAAAACTGAATGGCCTCCTTTTAAGCATACGGAGATACAGTCACTTGATGCTACTGATTTATAAAACATTAATTGGCTTGGCACCAGCTTATTTAAACTCTCTCCTAAAACATTCTACTACTTCCCATTCCGTACGCTACAAAAATATCTTTCTTTTGCATGTTCCACGTGTTCGAACAGAAAAAGGGAAGCAAGCATTCAGTGTTATGGCTCATATAACATGGAATCAGCTCCAGTCTGAACTCAAGATGTCAGATCTAATTTCATTGGAATTATTTTGAGGGGTTCTGAAAAACAAGCAACATGATTCTATTCATCTGTGTCATTGCTTTTAAACTGTTTTGTAATTATTTTTTTAACTTGTGTATATGTTTTAATTTGTTTCATTTTTGTGTAACCAGGTTGTTGTGTGTTGCAGATTTCTGCCCAGGTCCCTCTTGCAAAAGAGATCTGGATACCAATGGGGTTTTACCTGGTTAAATGAAGGAAAATTAAATGAAAATAAAATACACATCTATTAGCTTCACTTTATGTGACATATATTTAGTGGAATTATCGTTTTGTAACATTCAAATTCCACGTGAGGTGCAGAATGAGCACTTCACTGGAATGTTAGTATAAAACTTTTAGTAGCTCAAAGCCCCTGAAACACCCAGCATTGTGCAGTTTCATGTTTCAACCAAGATGCTAGCATTGTCTTAAAATAGGTGATAGATATGAATATATTTTTATCATTGGACTTACTAGATCGCAGAGCAGACGAAGTAACCTCAATCTCACTGTTAGCTTGGTAAGGTTGAAAGGCTGAAGCTGAATTCATCTCATTGGCAAAGGGATCTGGACTCTGAGTTCCAGTGGAGCTGGCACTGGTACCGTCACCGCCATTGTGTGGATCCTGCTCTTCAAACACTGCTTCCAGCTGAAAGGAACGAAAAGCAAAAGGCTTAATGTGTTTATACATACATATATACTGTACAATGCATTATAATCTAAAAAGTATTATAGATGGGGCATATTACTCTCAAGTAATCCGCTGTTGTGAAGTCATGTGATTGACATAAACATGGAGAGGCTAATCTTACAACATCTGTCTTTCCATAGCACAGAGGGCTCTGGTTTTCCAGGGTTGGCTTCCACAACAAGCAGCTGCTCCATTTAAACAAAAGTGATTTGTTGCCATGTTTCTGAGGACAGACAGAGCAAACTCTCATACGACATCCCGTAATCTCAATCTTACACATATCACACACTGACTGAGCCACCATGTCAACTGAATTTAAGAGAGGTAATTCTGGATTATAGCAAGAACACAAGCAATGTTTCCTCTTTCACTTGGATTTATCATCACATGTGGTAACACACAATTTTAGAACGGCCGCCTCTTTCACGCTGAGTGACAACCCTGCTAAATTCTCAACAACCTATTGGCTGGATCATGGAAAATTTGGAGATCCTCCTTCAGAGTGTGAAGGCAATCCTGATACTACTATAGATGTTTTTTCTCACTCTTTTCCATGTTGTTGATTTGCTTTCCTGCACACTTAATACTCTGTATACAGTATGTTAACAGTGCATTTCAATTACAGTCTTGCTTCCTGTGCCCATTATGGTACTACGTTCTAGGCTCCCTTGGTACAATTTGAATTGCATCCAGATGTAGCTAAGTAAGTAGCTAATAGTAGATCAAGCCACCCTACCTTCAGAAGTATTATGTTTGTACTAGGTTGTTTTCATTATCTTCTCACAATCTGAGGAATTTTCACATAACTGTGGGAGGTTATAAAGCCTTCACATTAGCCTTTATTTGATGCAGAGGAAACACCATTATAGTTTTGTGTACCTGGCCATCGCTTTAATATAAAAAATAAAGCTCTTATACATTTGGTCCTACTTAAAGGTCAAGACGCCGTCCTCTGAGCTCATGCATGTGAAAAAGAAGGCAAAATAAGGAAACAGAGCCATTTGGGACATACAAGTGGGAAGGGTTTAGGCTGCAATATTGTATCCACATCCATCCTCCTTTCTTTCTCATTCAACAAGCATGACCATGATGAAAGCAAGAATATGAAAGGTGAATGAAAGCTGGTCGAGCATGGCATCTTATTTACTGGTGTGAGAAATTGTGAAATGGTCATTGCATCCAAGTGGTGAAGTGTGGTGAAGCATGGTGCAGCGTGAACCTTTTGATTGTAACAAGAGCGAGAGTTCAGCCAGACACTGGAAGAACTTCATCATACCCACGTTTTGGGTATGACGGTGTTACACCTAGGCATAACATGGAATAAGTCCTGAATTAGGTTCATAACAACTAAGGCATGCTGCTGCACATATGATAGTCATACCATTGTCAATACTATGATAAACCATCACAATGTCACTACAATGAGATTTGTGCGTGCCGAAAACTATAGTAAACCAAGCACGTGCAACAGGGAGCCCACCTTGCCGAATTTTTTATTTGTAGCCAGGTCATCATCCTGTCTGAACAGAACCTTAACTATATATGATTGTTTTTTTCTTTTCTAAATCCTCCTTGACTGTTACTTGGAAAAAGATCAGAAAATGCAGGAGAGAAAGTGTTGAAATATCACACAAGCAATGATAGCACTGCCGCATGGCTTTTATTTATTATTCCTAAACTTCTCAGAGGATTAACTTCCCTTTTTATCCATACAGTGCAACTTCACAGTATATGATACACAACAATAATGTGTGCACTGGAGTGCTTGAGACATGTTCTTTGTGTGTTATTTTTATACTACCTACAAATCTATGTAGCAATGAATGTGGAGAGAGCTAGCAACATAGAAAGAGTTAGTCACTGTTCGAAGCAAACAGCTTTTGTGTATGTCACAATATTTTTGTCTGTATGTAAAAATAGCACAAATGTTTTTCAATGCATTTGCTTTTTTTCATTTCCCCTCCACGGGCAAATCTGCATATAAACAAGCTGAGAAGTCTTTGCTCCTCGATTTGATTTAGTTCATCTTCAGGAGCCGAGTGTTATGCTTTAAGTGCGTATGTGTTTGTGTGTCTGCGTATGAATTTACACACATATGCTCATGTGGTTTATGGTTGCTGTAATTCGCAGCAACATCTTTCACACTGGCTTTGCACAATTATAGCAGGCTGTTTTTCCCCATCCTAAGATGTTTTGTTACATGCCAGTGCCATCTCTGAGATGCTCTCTGTCACTGAAAGCTTCTCTCATTTTACCCTAATCACATTCTATTCCAGTCTTAAAATTACATTCCTTAGGTTGTAAGGGTTATTACAAATGTGTGCAGTGCACCAGAGAGGCAATCAGAAAGGAAAGTGATCTGCTGCTGCTACAAAATACGAAAGCAGACATAGGACATAATATTGTGCAGCTTAGCTTTTTCTTAAATGAGTTGACTAAAATGTAAAACCATGGAAATTGTTCAGTTTGTGTTTAACTACTAATACAGTTATCAGTGTTGATCAGGGTGTTAAATTTCTCCCTACTTGTTAAAAATAGGTGCAACACTATCGCAGTAATAATATTAAGAATAACAGCTATTAAAAAATGTAAAATAAACAAACATTGGGCACTAATGTATCTAAAAATAACATTATATTGAGGGATTTCCCTGTGCTACAGCAGCCAACAGAATAAATTGTGAATTTCAAAGGAAATTAAAAGAATTATAATTAAAATTAAAAACATGCCTGCTAGAAAACTTTGATTTAAAAATAGATTAGGGAGATTTTATGCTATTTTAGCTACAGGGATCAGTAGATGGTGTCTTTATTATCTCGTATTTATGCAAATGTCAGTAATGGCAAAAAACAACATTTTCACAGTTTTTGCCCTGCAGCCTGTGCTGATTCTGACTCTTTTTGCCTGTAGCCTACTGGTTAAAAAAATATGCAGCCTAAAACAGTAAACCAGCAGCAGAAAGAAAGTTTGGAGTGAATGAGACATTTGTGAGAGACTGGTGAAAAGAAAATGTTAATCTTACAGCACTAAAGAAAATGCGTGTTGTGGAATAAGATTGGTGACTCGCTGGGTTGTTATGGTTAATTGAGCATATCAAGCATCCCAGGTATGTTTTGTGTGTTACTATGTTATTCCAGATTAAATGTCTGTTCTTAGACTTTATGAAATAAATTTCTAAATAAATGCAATTTATACTCCAGTTTTTTTTTTTCCTTTTTATGACACATTTTTGACTGATGCAAATTATACTCCGGAGTGACTTATGGCCTATTTCCACTAGCGCCTCTACAGCATGGTTCAACTTGGCTGAAATTAGTTCGGCATGGTTCGGGGGGTTTTCCATCACACAGTAACAGCTCTAGTGGGTGGGTTCGTCACAAAGTTGGGCAGTCACAGAGTCAGAAAAATTTTGCCATACGCAATAATAGCTGGTGGCTGTTATGATCCATTAAGCTATTTGCCAGTGATCATCAAACATAGTAGTAGACGAAGACCCCCCAAAAATACGTAACACAACAATGGAGGACATAGTAGAATTTTTATTGCAAACGACTGATCAGATTTTTGTGAGAGTAGCTTTTGTTACACAACCAGTGACTCCACCTCCTAACCAATCAGTGACCAAAAGTCAGGCCAGCACAGTACACTTGGAACCACAGTAAAGTACATTCAGAAAAAGGGGCTGGTTTCACAAATCCGTGCTAGAAAAGCCTTGGAACTGTGGAGAGCCAAGTCAAACCATGCTGTAGAGAACTAGTGGAAAAGGGACATTATAGTTTGGAAAATATGGTTTATATATTTGTATTTTTAGGACATCACAAGCATCACGTCATATTGTAATACTGTATACTGCAGCTTACCAGTAAACAATAAAAATTGCTCAAACCAAATTTGAACTCAGACAAGATGACTTGTCCCCTATGATATTTATCCTGTCTCAGTGTATGTGAGAGCCAGTCAGTGACATACTAATCATGCTTCCCATTCATATGTTGCTTAGAGTCTTTAGCAGCTCAACAAGCCCAGTGTCTGCCAGCTGCCCATTCAGAAAAGTGTTGAATACTGTTGGTGTCTTGGCAAAGTGTTGCAAAATGCTTTCTATGTCTCTTTAATTAAGTCCACTTTTTCATCTTTTCACTAGACACTACAGAGCACTCTGCTGGAATCTGGCACATGCTAAACTCCTCCACACATTCCTATTTCCTAATCAAAGAGCCAGTATTTATCTTGAATTCAATATTTATGAGATTTAACGAATGCTGGTTCATTCCACTACCCTTTATAAAAGCATGAAGTTCATTTCTGTTCAAAAACCTGAAGGTTTATTATTAAAGCTGATGCATAAACATCAAGTCCTCTAGCTGATAAAGACAAACAAACAAAGCGATGATCTGCTTGTAAACTGATTTCTCGTGTCATGTCGACAGGCACAAATCCTAATCTGTTCACCAAAAAGTTTTGTTCAATTAATCCCCAGTTGGAGTTAAGACCAAGTTTAATTCGAAAAATAAAACTGAACTCAAATAAGAAGTTGAATCTGGCAGATATATTGGTTTTGGCAGAATGTTGTCTTTTCTTGTCAGCTAATAGGAACTCAACCCACACAGTTCCCAATTGAGCCACAGATTTTGATGTAAACATGTACTGTATGTCGTTTCCCAAAGCTGTTGAAGGAATAGCGAATCAAAAAATATGACAAAATCATAAGAATATTGAGAGAACAGTTATAAAGGTACATATTTGCTTATATACTGACACTAGGGAAGTGCTTTAAGTATAAATGCTATTGTACAAATAGAATTAGCAAAGTTCAGAACTATTTGTTTAAGTAAGTTTAATAGACCTAAATATTACTAGAGTGGCAAACACAAGGCAAAAAACAAAAACAAGGCAAACACAGTCAGCAAAAGTTTGACTAATACATTGTAAAACATGCTCTTTCCCTGCTTCTTTCTTACAGCATTTGACCTCTGTTATAATATCAAAAATGGGCTATATGTGGCCAGAGGGAAAACTTACGCAATTTCTACTGTTGGTAGAACGGAGCTCAAGCTGTGATGCTGTGAAAACCATCACACAACCTTTTCCCTCCATCTGGGAAATTGATCGCACTCGCTTCAGATAAGAAGAAACTTAAGATTTCTTTTTGATTTCTCTTACTTTAACTCACATGATTTCTCCTGTGGGCTGCTGTACAGGAGGTGTTAAGTTGAACTCAGAAGTTCTTCAAAAGAAGGGAAAAAGTTTGTAGCAATGCACAGACAGGAGCAGCGTGGCTAATTGTCAAGTGGCGTGACAGCCGAGGATGAGGATTCAGAGCTAACAGGAGGGAGTGAGGCACGGAGACGGAATTTTAAAGAGCTCCTAAATAACAAAATGCTACAATAAACACACACACACACACACACACACACAAAATCAAAACCAAAGGTAGGAGAAATGAGAGTAAAGAAGAGTGCATTGCAGGGTGGGAGTTAAAGAAATGTTTCAGTTTCTAGTCTTAGGATAAACTCTAGGGCATTTTGAAAAACCTATTTAGCTCCCACCTGCTTCAGCTGAAGGAAGTGTGGAAAAGAGAGAAGCTGGCAGTCTTATTCCATAGCTCTGTCTCTCTTACCAGAAGGGAGCTACAGTGTTGCTGCTGCTTTAAGCCCCTGTAGCGAGGCTGACACTCATCCACTTTCAGCCTGTTCCACTGGCTGTCACAGCAGCTGCCAATCAGCTGCTATCTACCTGGAAGCCTGAGGGCAGCTGGAGAGAGGCAAGAGCGGGGAGGGCGGTGGAGATGATGTTTAAGGGGTGAAACGAAGCGGAGGATTGAAGAAAAAGCGGAAGAAAAGAGAAAGTCAGCTGAGGTCAGGCATTCTCTGCAACAAGATACAAGTTGTATCTAGAATTTTGTTATTTCCATATCATTAAACTCCGAGGGAAGGGAGACAGGACACCCAGCCCTCTCAAAAAAAGTTGAACTGCTTTTCATGTCGGCCTCCTTTGATCACCTTCTGGCTTTTGGCAACAAGGTGGAAAAGAGGAGAAGATGGAAAGAAGGTAGCTGAGGGGGAAGTAAGAAGGTGTTTTGACAACCCCTCTTAACATCTTTTTTCCCCCTCCCTCACTCTACCTTCAAATACTCTGATCTGCCAAGATACCCCAGCATTAGGACTGGCATCAGGGCAAAACACCTGTCCAAAGCACTCACCAAGAGCACCTAAAAGGCGTCAGACAATAAAGACTATTAGCAGTCACAGGATAGTGCTGGCAATGCCAGCAGAGACAATTAATACTTGCATTGCAATGCTGTGACACTAATCCACCAATGCATCAATGTTTTTTTTTTATTTACCCAAAATTTAAAGTATGGCATTAAAGAGTCTAAGCAAAAGAAATGTCCAGCACCTTTCATCATACAGTTTTAAACTAAGGTTATCCTATGTTGGGAGAAAACAAGGTTGTCATTTTGGTCAGACCAATATGCAAGATCTCAGAGTGTATGATGAGAATAATTCTGAGTGACTACCACACCAAGTTTCAGGCTCAGTGTATGTAAACCTGACTGAGTTAAAGCTACTGTTGTGTTTGCTAAGTTTGGTTATCTGTCATGGACATCTTAAATAGATTTGATTAGGGGAGTCGTCCTGTAACTGGTAGGTTGTTGGTTCAATCCCCAGTTTGTGTCCTTGGGCAAGACACTTCACCAGCCTGTCCACTGATGCTGGTCAGAGGCACTAGTGAATGGCAGCCTCGCCTCTGTTAGTGTGCCCCAGGGCAGCTCTAGCTACAATGTAGCTTACCACCATCAGTGTGTGAATGTGTGTGTGAAAGGGTGAATGATTAAAGTGTAAAGTGCTTTGTAGTCCATATGAACTTGATAAAGTGCTATATATGTTCAAGCCATTTACCATTTAATAACAATAATAATATAATAACATATTTAAATTGCATTAGCTGAAGTGGTACCTTTAATGATTGTTTCCTGAAAGTTTCAGTAAAATCTACCCACTGGATCATGAGATATTTTGCTAACAGACACATAAGCGTACATAAGTTGTACCTTGTATCTATAGCTCCTTTTGTATTAGATGATAACCCTGCCATGTGCTCCACAAACTGCACAACCTTATTGAAAGTCGCTGGATCACTGCATAATATGTAAACTCATGCTAAAATGGTGGAACAAATATTTGTACAAAATTAAAAAATCTTAGAAAGGATATTGCCTTAAGTTCAAAAATACCTGAGGTTCAGTTTCAAATATATAGTGAAGAAAACAAAAAACATGCACCCTGAACTCACACTGACAAGACATGTTTTATGTCTCCTCTACCATTTATCATCATTTCACTGCAACGGCACCAAAGGCGCAAAGTTATTATAGGTACAGTATTGGTGAAAACAGTGAAAGATATTTACTCTACCAGATAACCCAAAGAATCTCTATTGAGTAATGACCATAAATCATCCTATCTCATCAAAACACTGTTTATTCTTCCATCTGTCCATCAATACTCATTTTTACATTCTCAATATTGTTTAGATGCATGTCATGCCGTGTGAAATAAAAGGCATTTTTTGTTGTGTTGTTGACCTTGTTATATGTATTTTTTATGTATATTTTGTTACTTTGTTGACTTTTTTCTTAAACAAGTGTGTGTAGTAGAAGGTAATAGTGTTTTATTGTTTCATATTGTTGTAGTTAGGTAATAAAAGCTTTTTAATTTGTCTAAAATCATTGCACTGTTGTTTTATCATAACCAACTAACTAAAGTTTTTTTTTTAATGATCATAACATTTCCATTAAAAAATATCTGAATCAGCATTGTAGTCAGCAGTACTAGACCTGTATTTACTTGGTATCAGATCAATACCTAAATTCCCATTATCACCAACTCCTAGTTTCATTGATTCATTCCTTCTATGGGGGGATTTGTGTTGGACCTCTACACCTGACATGTCAGTTGAATTTATTTAGTAGATTTTGCATCATCAGAGTGAACAACTTTCTCTCAGGTTATCGCAGCTTTTAATATTTTATTCTTTCTTCCTGTCCATTATTTCATCACACATCATGAGTCAAGAAACTGAACAAAGTGCTTAGTCTTGTATTTTTTTCTGCTCATCAAGACCATCAAATATTCAGAGAATGAGTCTTCAGCACTCTTTGCCTATCCACAGCATTTCGCATAACCATCAAACAGCACCCAGCAGTGCTTTTGAAACGTATGCATATTTCAGGTGCTGTCACATGAGGGTTGATGCAGAGGAAGACAGCCCCAAAGGCTGGCTTGCAACGGCAGGGCCTGAAATGATGACACACCCTGCAAAGAGAGTGTAATGTGCAAAGAAGCTGTGACATCCTCCCATTTCTAACGGAGGTGCTGCGTCAAAGAAAAAGTGGTGTAGAAGGGTGGTGGGAATGAAAAGGGAGGGAGAGATGAAAGGTTTATAGAAATAGTTTTTTCTAACAAGCAGATGATTGGTTTGCTCTGTTGTAACTGTGCTAAAATATTGACTCATCCTTTTTCCTTTCGCTTTTAAAAGGAAGGTATGTCCGGAATACGGTTCGCCGCATGTAATACAGTGAACGTAAAAGAAGTGGAAAAAAATGTATGGAGCAAGCAAAGTTTAATCTGATTAGAGACTCATCCCTTTTTGAATCCTCAAAGGTTAAGTTCTTGTTCGCCTTTGAAGTTTTCCTCTGGTGTACGGGGAAATGAATTCACACCTATTACTGCATCTTGTGTGAGCAGTGCTAACTGAAGAGTAGGTTGCCGCTGCACCCCCTACAAATTTTTCCATGTATACTAGGACTTTATGACCTCTGCTCAAGTGTGCAATTCAACATAACCAATTTTTTTTTTTACAAAGATACACCTTTATAAAGTCATACAAAAATGTTTCTGACTGAAAACTATGGATGAAGACATGACGTCCAGTATGGATAATAAATAAAAAAAGATCATATTTTCTTGAATGCATTTAGAGTAACTGTTAATAATGACTGAAAGACACACCATAACCATATTAAGACTTGATAGGCTAAATAACTACTGTAGTAATTGCCTGAGAGTAATTACTACTGAGCTGACACATGAAATAATACTGAACTAATCATGTTCCACCAGCCCCTCTACACCCTTAAATGGAATCTCTTTATTAATCACAGATCACTCTGCGTGTGAAGAAACAATCACTTTTACAAGTTCAATCAATTCAATTTGTTTGTCTGCTGAATGAATTTTACTTTGTTCCTTAAACGCCACTACAAAAGGTTGCAAAAATATTCACCCCCTTGGTATTTCCTCTGGTAAATCACAGCCTGGAATTTAAAAAAATGGCAATGGGTACAAAATAATTTTATTAGGAAACAAGCAAGATAAGACAAAAAATATTATATCTGAGAGTGTATAACCAATCACCCCACACCCCACCAATTCCACAAAGTGAATGCTTTTAAAGCCATTTTACAGTAGAAGTCTACAGGTACATCCACACAAGATTGGGATACCTTGCTACTGAATATTTTTTACATATTCTTCATGATAAAACTAGCCAAGCTCATTCAAGTTGGATGAACACTGTTAAACAGCAATATATTAGAATCATACCAAATATCCTTAGGTAGACTGAGGTCTGGGACTTGATTCGACCATTCCAAGACACTTACGTCGTTTTTTTCTTAAATCGCTGGAGTGTTACTTTAGATGTGTGTTTAGGGTCACTGTCCTGCTGGAATTTTGTCCTAGTTTCAAGCTCTAAAAGACTTCAACTGATATTTTTGTCTGTATTGTGCACATCCATCTTCTCTCTAACTCAAAACAGTTTCCCTAATCATCATCAATAAATTTCCCTTGTGGCATGATGCTGCCACCACCATGCTTTACTCAAAGGGATAGTCTTAAGTGTGTGCCATACTTGGCATTGTCCATGATGGCCAGAAAGATTAGTTTAGGAACACAGTGCATTTTTTTCACATTCTAATATGACTTTTGGCAAATTGTTTGTTTTATCTTTTTGTTTTGGTGGACAAACCTCAACAGAGCAGGCATATATAATATACTGAGGTAATTTGGCACTTAAATTGTCCACAAATGGATCTCACAGAACTAAAGATGTGGCTTCAGAAGGTAATGACTAGAACTTCAATGAAAATGTATCTTGATCTTAATTGATCTTGAGTATTTTGTGTAGATCCATTGTTCATAGTTAAATTGAAAATCCAATTAAATTAATTTGAAGGCAACAAACTAGAAAAAAGGGGTGAATATGGTTCCAACTTACTGTCTACTCAGGTCTGACAGCACTAAATTCTTGCCATTGTCTGTCCACTCAAATCACCTGTTTATGATTCACTGCATAGATTTTTGTGTCTCTTGATATTTATTTTGCTGTCTCAACAGAGTCGTTAAGGGCACCTTCAGGTGTTTTACCCTTAAAATGATCTTTAAGGGAATCGAATCAGTGCAACATACCTGCCTCCTCTAACAGACTTCATCCAGTCTATGTCCACACCCAATCTAATAATGCTTTTTTCTTTCTGACCCCTGATTCACATGCAAAACAATGGCCAGACAGTCTGTCTAGGGAGCTGCTCTGACACATCCCCACAAAAAGATATGTGTGCACACCCGCACACGTACACACAAAATAACGAGAAGTTAGTTTGCACATTAGTATTCTTCCCCAAAAGCAGAGCCAATAGAAAAAAAACTTAGTTTAGCAAAGTCTTTCAAATGGAAGTGCCCTTCAGTCTTTTATTGGTTATGCACAAAGCCATAGTGTGTAAATAAAAACTCCACGTCCAGGGACCCAGGCACATGGGGAGAAAAGGACCAACCAAAAAAAAAGGAAAGCTTTAAATATTTCAGGCCTCCCTGATGGAAAGAGATGGTAAGAAAAAGCAGTAAAAAAAAGCGTAGAGCAGACAGAAAGGGAAGGGCAAGTCCTTGACAAGGTTTGACTGCAGATGAGTGAATGAAAATCAGGTGTTTCACACCTGTGGCAAGGCCAGACTAAATTGTTATGACAAAAAATAAATGACATTAAAATATGATGCAGGGTTTTTTTTTATTATCTGTTTTATATGCTGGTCAAGAAAAAACATAAGGAAACAAAACAGTTTCTTAAGTAATTTTGTAGTGTTACAATGCAGCTACTGTTCAAACCTTCAATATATACATAATAACTTTCTTTCTTTTCTCAATAGTAATCTAGGATTTTTTTTTAGTAGAAATATAAACTGACTGAATGTCTACAATTTCATCAAAGTGTGTTTATGGAAAACCCAGGGAGCATACACAACATCTAATTTGTTTCCAAAACTGAAAATACTGACATGACAGCTGATTCATTATTACCAAGCTGAATCGAATCAGAATAATCTTATCGGTCGCATTTACATGACACATTTTCATTCCGATTGGCCGTTTATGCCGATTAATTATGTCCATGTAAAAGTAGCTAATGAAAAGTACAACAAACCAACAGGGAACACAAGACAAGAGTGAGAATATAAAGAGGTTCTAAGGAACGTAAATGAGAAACACCTGGGGAGAGACTCGAGGAATAGGTGAGTGTACGTATGTGTGGCAGAAACAGACAGGAGAGCTAAACTGTCCCATGGAATTACAAAACACTAGAAATAAGAAGAAATAAAAAACTTAAAGTTTGATACATAAGCTGAATAAGAAGCATAAAAAAGACTTTGCTGCTACCATCTGTCTACTAATCTCATGATAACCTCACACCCGTGTCTCACTCCCTTTTATTTATTTTGTCTATACCACACAATGCATTACTATCAAAAATCATACCATACTTTTCCTGATTGAAAAAGTGGCAGACTAAAATAGCTGAAATAGAAATTTGTGACAGAAACTGAAGAATACCGATCAAATAGTACTAAAGGGAGCTGCAATGCTTCTGCTTTGGTATCCTTATAGATATCCTTTTCTTCTCAATGTATAACACCAACCGCTTACATCTGACAATCATATAAGGAATTTGCAGTCTTCAGAAATCCATCTTTTTCAAAAAAAAAAGCATTTTAAACAGCAAAAACACAAGTTTCATCAAAACCCATAGAAAATAATTTTAAGATATCAATGTTTGCACAAAATAATTGCTTTTGTGGGATTATTTATCTGTTGGAGTTTCAATAGAAAAGCTGAATATTATGTGCATAATGTCATTTGTTCTTTTAAATAAAGCTAGACGGATCAACAAAGATTGAGTGAACCATGTTTCAAAATGACTTTCAATATATCTGTCAGATTTGGGGAGGGATTGTTGCCAAGTTTGGGCTTTTATGTTTGTCCTGGCTGTCTTTCATTTTTATCACCTGGGGTAGCCGTTGGTGCGGTGCCTCATAGCCTGGGGCCACAAACCAACAACAGAAGCTGTTTATGTGCCCAAACTACTTAACATGCAAATGGAAGCACTTTGAACTGGAGTAAAACAAACTTCAAAATTAATGCCTCGGTGTGCTTAACTGCTGAAAGCCAAACCTTCTGTTGAATGTATTACCTGTGCAGTAGCAATTTTGAAATGCTTTGTTGTTCTAAGCTGTGTACATAACCAACATTCAAAGATGAAATTTAAGAAAGCATCAGATTAGACTGTTTAATCATTGTTTGAGCAATAGTCTATATCATGAAAATGTGATGACACATGTACACATGCATTAATGTCTCTTCTCAATGAGTATGTTGATAGAATGTAATGAGAGTGTGTTAAATGAGCACAAGACTAGAGCATTAGAATGTTACTTTATTTCTAAAAGACAAGAAAACACACTGACTGCAACTAATAATGTATGGTTTCGCAGTAACAAGAACCAATACTTACAACTAGAGGGTGAGTATTAACAGTATGGCTCCATCAGCTGATACACAGCTTGTTGCAAATGTTTTGTAGCTTTAAAGGAAGTTATTTAAAGACTAAGAAAATAACCATAATGATGTCATCAGTGTTGTCTCAGCTTGGTGCTCCTCTGTTCGAAGTGTAAGTTTAAACAGGGAAAGCTTCTATGTAAGTACAATGTAATTTGAAAGACATTTATTACACTCTAATAGCCTAAAAAATATGTTTTAACATGTGTAATAGAATCTAGAATTCCTTTAACATTAAGTAGAATAAAAAATTCAGGATTTTAAAATTTGTACCTCAAGAAAACTTCAGTGTGACTATTTTTTGTTAATTTTAACTCACAAATTCTTTTTTTTCTTTTCTTTTACTGAATTTTTAAATTTATTAACACCTATAAAAGACACGTTATTGCTGATGTGTGTGTGTGCTTGTTTGTTTGTCTTGTCCATCTTTTAGCAAACATCTACAAACCATGGGACAGAACAATCACTAAGTGTACTTCTACAAACTGTTGAAGTCAACCAGACAAAAGATGGCCGCCACAGCTAATCAACCTCAGCAAACACTAAAATTATTATAACTCTGTCATTTTTACAGATACTGAGCTAAAGTTTGTTGTGTGGTTGTTGAGCATCATCCCTATCAGTACTTTGAGCAGTAACAGATCAAGTGACATGTTTGGTATAAAAAAGATACTATGTGACCTGTTACAACATTCCTTTAAAGACATGCTAAACACTATTTAGAAATGTAGATAATTTTTCACTCATTTTGTAAAATAAAGTACTATTTCTTGTGTTTCACAAGAGTATGCAAACAGTCCTTCATACTTATATGAACCTAAAATTCACATTATATGTTATGATATAAAATATACTGTAAAACTTGAAACGCAATCATGTAGTTTCTTTTACAATTTGCATGTTTTACATACAGTGTGATCACCTAATTAAAAAATATAAATAGAGCAACAAAGCACATCTTCTTCTTACACGTGACATATTTCTAAAAATATAAGTATAACGTTTTATTTAAAACTGCAAGGAAGGCTATACCTTACATTTTCTTTTCTTTAAACTGAAAAACAGGCAGGCAAAGGTTGAAAAGAAGACACACTTGAGACCCACACACAGTTGCTGCCTGGTCAAGGTATTTCTACCTGCTTTTAATCTGATCAGTTATCAGTTTTGTATTTTTTGCCTCCGAGCCTGTCAATCAGTGTGCCAAGTGGTCAGCTTGACTGCTAACTATAAAGTAGACATGTTGATTGACCAGCCAATCAGCTGGTAAATAAGCCAAGAAAATCCATCTATTGAATAAACCACACAGGTAGCCAAGTTAGTAGGCCAAGCAGTTGGTCAATCTCTTACTAGTATTCACACCATCGTATACAGTACCAGTGAGCTGTAGGCCAAAAACAGTAGTCAGACAGCCAGACAGTCCTCCAACCAATGACCCAGTCACCCAGTCAGCGAGCAGGAAAGGAGCCAAGTGGAGCTAAACACCCTGGTGCTGGCACTTAACTGAACAGAGACCACGCCAACACCCACACTATATGCACACGCACACAAACACACACACACAACAAGCCAGTGGGGACAGCACTGTCATTATCAGCCATCTGCAGGCCTGAGTGGCCATAGCCTGGAGGTGAGAGGAAGTAAGGCGGAGGGAGGTGAAGTACAGAGTGAGGATGCTTCCTCTTTTTCTTGTATATTTGTAGAGAGGTAAACACACAATTTGAGAAGCAACACACTCTCTATACCACAACAAACTGGTGACAACATTGGTTTTGCCCACAAACATGGCACTGGCTTTTTCAGAGAGAAGTGTGTTTGACTAGAAGTGAGCAATGCCATGGACAGCTTCCCCAAAAGAATGTTACAGACAAGACACCAACACAAACTGTGACTGTGTGGATGGTACTTTATGAGCTCTGACTGATATCATTTTTATGTCTCTGTTGATTTATAGCCCACAAAAACTGTTCTGTTTCCTAAACTGTTATCTGCCCTTTTTTTCATGGTAATAGTATGACTATACAATTCTGGTACATGGCTAATATGGTATGGTAATAATACATGTGCAGCATTAATCAATTCAATTCAATTGAGTCAACACAACATGCAGTATTAATATGTGTCCATTTGGAACACTGATTATTTACTAGCTTTTAAAAATATTGCCAAAAAACAGGCATTGTTTTAATTGTACAATACACTATCATTAAACATTGCTGTTGAGAAAGGAACAACCCGGAATGAATGGGTCTGCCTCCTGGGTTCATATGTGGGCTGCCCTCTGTAAGGGGCGGGTGCATGTCCTGGACCTGGGGGGTATAGAGTGTGAATGGGGAGTGTGAGTGGAATATTGCGTCCATCTTGTGTGTTTTTGAATGACTGGATGTGAGGAGAACAGTGGGATTGTGTGATTGTGTCTGTGTCTGCTTGGATATTGTCAGGCTGGGACTTGGGCTGCCCCCTCATCTGGTTTATCTGGGGCCCACTGCTGGTGGTGGGGCCTCACCCCCCTGCCACACTGCCCTCTGGTGGGTTGTGCTTTTGCCCACCGGTGCGCTAGTGGCTCTCTATGTCTTGGGCAGGGTGCTCGGGAGTGGGCCGGCGCCGCCCCGGTCTGGTGACTGCCTGGTGGGGCTTGGGTCCTCTGGCCCTGTCAGGTCTTGGCTGGGGGGTGGTGAGTCCTGGGGTCAGGGGCCTCTGTGTCAGTGGCCGGATCTGCTCTGGCGCAGCGGGTCCAGGCGGGGCATGTGAGCTTGTTGCTGCTGGCCCCGGGGGTTTACAGCGTGGGAATGCTGGGGGGGCTCTCCCGGTTCTCTCCTCTGGTCAGCTCTGGGGGGTGGGTGAGCAGTTGTTCCTGCGCTGGTGCCCCTGGGGGCTCAGCACTTTGGGTCCCTCTTAGTGTCTTTGGCTCTGGTCTTCCTCACGTCTGCCTCAGGCCTTGGGGGTCGGGTCTGTGGTCCTCCACAGTCACTATTAAACATTCCAATGAAGAAACCTTATATATATATAGATGCTCACAACCGCACACAATCAGGCGTATGTGTGTGTGTGTGTGTGTGTGTGTATATACATAGGTATACTTGTCAGCAAGGTTATAATTATTATTGTTATATGCACATGTATTTTGTTCTAGTGTTTTTTGTTTTATCCTCCTTTGCAGGTGTGGAGGCAGATAGCGGCTAGGCTGTCTTGTGTTTTCACAGTATATATCTCACATATTTTCTTGTCTCTCTTTTAATCTTGTCTTTCACTTTTCTGCTTTTCTTCTCTTTGGGGAAAAAAAGCCTCTGACAATAAAGAAACTAATATAAAACTAATTTTTAGTCATGTTTTCTACTGAAGTGGCAAAAAAAAAGAGAGAGAGAGAGAGAGGAACACCACTAAAATGCAGAAATGGAACCAGAAGAAGAGCTGTACAAATAATAAATTTTTCATGGTCAAATTGTACAACACGTTTTTTTAGTTTTCTGTTTTTCTTTTTTCTTGATCCCTGTAAAAAAATCCAACCTGCTTGCAGATATTTTGTTTAACAATGAAACAGATTGAATATTATTCGTGCAAAGAGGTTAACAAATTGAATCATCTTGGTTAAATCCCAAAATTTGCATCTATTTTTTGCTGCTCAACCAATTCAATTGCATCGTACTTGTGCACGTCCATGAATTGGTACAAATCAGTTTTGTTTCAAGTGTTTTGATTTGTGCACACTCTTGCAAGCATAGCATTTTAATGTAAGTGGCTCTGGTGGAGCGGCATTTGTTAGGAGGACACGCTTGTTTGATAGGGCAGTGAGAAGTATGTAACACCAGCTTGAAAACTGAGTACAGAAAGCCTCAAACTGAATAAAGCAGCCACAGGCTGCAGAGATTTTCAGTGTTTTCCTGCTGCTTCTTTTTCACCCTGCTGTTATTCTGGCTGCAGCCAAGTGCATCCCCTCACAGAGCTCCACGCCTCCTGAACAGTGAAGTTCTGGCTGTGGAAAAGTGTGTTATCTCTGTGTGTATGTGTGTGCAGAAGCCTCTTCATTGTGTACAGTACAAACCAACAAGTCAGACATTTCAGAACTGCCAAAACTCAAAATTCAAACAATTGTGCATATAAAATGTGTTTTAAAATGCAGGAAAAATAACATTTTATTAGTCCTCTTTCACAAATATCAATCGTTTCAGTCCCTTCCTGACCCCCTTCTGTTCTGTCTCATTATAAACTTTTGAGTCTGGCTCTCAGCTCTCTTCTCTTGCTGGCAGAAGGTCGGTGTCTTTATAAGGCAGCTTGTGCCCTCTAGTGCACGTCACACTCCAAGAACATTGCCAGTAAATGCACTCTCTCGTCCTTTCTTCACCTTCTATGACTTTTATAACAGAACTAGATATGTGGCAAGCTTTTAGTTTTGAATGAAATACAGCCCTCAAATTTATTCATGATTTATTTGGCATTTACTGTATTTTTTGTACAGTTCAACTTTCATGAAAAGTAAGTGAATGGGTCTGCCCAGTGTTGAATTGTTAGCACCACAAAATGCAGAAGAATAATCAGTCCATCACTGGATATCTGAGGATTTAGGAGTACTCTAGTGTTAAAAAGGCCAGTAAGTCAAACAAATGCATTTCAGTGTGGGGAAATGAGGATACAGTGCGCCGCACCCTGTGCATAATGGGAGATTACACAGTGGGAGTGGGGGTGTTCATCTGGGGAGTGCTGCTGAACTCCCGTAACCTCAATTATTCAGCATTAGGCACTGCTATTGATTTCCTGTTGGATCGACTTACCGAATCTCGAGCATTGGGACAGTGACATGCTATAGCCTTAGCTAGAAAGGCTTGCTAAGGATGGATGGATGGGAATCTGTTCGAGGGAGAGTTAAAAGAGATACAGATCCACGAGTAAAGGAGGGGGTAATTAAAAATAGCACTTATCAAGGCTGTGATTGATGAAGACTTCACAGCTCATTGGGCTAGTTAGTTTCTAGAGGTGGGGGGACTGCCATGGCTTGGCAACCTTGGGGAGAAAGGGGGACCTAACATAGAGGCCAGAGGGTTCCCATGACTAGGGCTTCTACTGAGGGCAGAACAATATTTATGTTTGAAAGGAAAACTTTGACTGTCAGATATGCTAGGGAAAGACTAATTGTTTGAGGTCATGTTGTGTTATTACTGTTGTTAAGAATCTGGGGGAGTTGAGCTATTTCCTCCAGCATTCATCAATATGCAAGTCATCCTCAGTCAAAACAAATAACACTGTCTTGCCAAACAAAAATTCAGCTTCAGTATATCCTTCATACCACACCATTAGCTGTTAAAACAACTCACTTGTTAACAATACCCAAATTTACACCATCCTCATATTTGGAGTTTTTTTTTTTTTTTACGTCTAAACCTGATGCAGCATAGGTCTGTCTTCTCCTGTACCTAGCTCCATGATCAGACATGGGTCAATTTTCAAATAAAACAGATGGCGAGAGTCACATTTTAGCAGTTCCTCCTTGCTCTAACCTTGGAAGCTGTGCTGCGCTAAACAGAGGATGGCTCTGGGATGAGTGGCTTTGAGGGCTGTACTGGAACTGGATGGGGCAAATTTGAGGCCTATAGCTTGAGAGAGCATATGTTACTTCAAGGAAACAGAAGTAGATCAGGGAGATAGAGATTTGAAAAATAATGCTGCTGAGAGGTCGCATTTATATCAACAGACTTCTATCATAAAGTCCAAGATTGGCTTTTTAACACTATTGTTCATAAATATGAAAAATTTAATTCTATTTTTTTTTCATTATAATGTAATGTAAAAAAAATAACTTGTACCCTTTTATGATCAAAGAGAACTTTATTGTATTACACTTTCAAAAATTGTGCAGAAATTGCAAGCCACATTGTGCAAACTGGGTATAACATCTTTAAAGTAACCAATGCCACACTGTTTAAGCAGTTTAAGCACCACAGTTTTTGTCAGAAGGATTCCTCCATGCACAATGCCTATTTTATCTCCATCCATGAGTTTTTGTCCGTTTGACTAACTTTATAAATGTCTGCTTCTGGGTACAGCAGTAGGATTCTGGAAGCGAGTACTTGAAGCAAAATGAAGAGCCCGAGCACTTTCAACATAAACCAAAATGCAAATGAACTTCTGACCAATCACAGTCTTATGCAGAGGGGATTGCAAATTTGTCTATGTGGGTTATGACAAGAAACGGTGGAAGACTCAAAGATGAAAACAAAATTACACAATTTTTTTCGTGCAACTGCGACAATGAAAGCTGATTTCAACAGTTTGGATGGAGCATGCAAAGGCCTTTATGCTAAGACCAGCATCTCTGAAGAGGAAGTTCATTTCAGCCAATTGAATTTAGCATCTTGTTTTTTTGGTTACATTTCATACCTCATGACCGCAGATGTGGGTTCAGGTGTACCAGTAAATCAAGTGCTTCACATTTCAGCTCAACTTTTTTTTCAAGTAAGGAAGTTGGATGAGATATATTTTCCAGGTTGTGTAGGTTGAGAGCATGTAAGGGGGTGAATAGGATGAGACTGGGGATTCGGCAGTGAGTTGTTATCTACCAGGAATTCTCCACCACCTCCTAATCATCACTTAATTGGCAGGGTTGACGACAAGCTCAAGCAGGGAAACCACAGAACTTGTTTGCTGCTGTCTACTATTTTTCCTGAGGTTTTAAAGCGGAGGAATAATTCTCCACAGATAAACACGTCCATGTTTCTACCTGAATGTCATGTCAACAGAATGTGTAGTATTGACGCTTGTGTAGTAGTGAGCCCCTGCACTTTAAAGCTTGTTCTAACCTGAGTTAATAACTGTCAGACTGTGCTTTGCAGACCCTGTAATTTGAGTATTTTGACAACACAGATCTGTCATAAATTATTGGTGATATATCAGGGTATAACCAGCCAATGGTAAAGTTTCAAATACTTCCCAATTACAAGAAAATTCAAAAACCATTTATGTATCTGTTAGTGGTACTTGTCAAGACATGGCCCTGAGTTTGACACTTATCAAACAGTTGTGAAAGTAGCAGCCTAGAGTAAAAAATCATTTGCACAAAACTTTGGCAGAACTTGCTACACAAAAACAGGAATCTAAGTGTTCAGGCTCACTCCAACTCAACATTTTTACAAAATACCAAATAGGTTTTCAGCTGTGGGATGACAAGAGCTATACAGGAAATGTAGGTTAAAAAAAGGTAAAATAAAGATCAGTGATTCACAAGATAGTGCAGCTCAGTGCAAACACACACATAGTGGCAAGAATGTAAATCAGGGGATGGATCATGCTGTCAGAAACTGTCAGCAATAGAAATAAGAGGCTCTGTTTCTCTCTCCTGTCCAGGATGTAGAAGCACCCTTTCTTCACTTATCTGTCCAAACTTTCTCTTGTTCCCCTTCAGTTTTTTTTTTCAGCTAAAATGTTTTTGCCTTTTCACTCTGTATTTTTTTTTCTACTTCAGCTTTTTTCTCTGTGGTCTTCCATTATTTGTCTTATAAAAACAAATAGATAACATGGACTACATAAATTAACAAGCAACTATATTGAAGATTATTTAGTTTTACAAGTTATTCTTAAAGGGATAACCCAAATTATTAGTATGATGTAGGAAATTCATTGTGACAAAAATGTTTCCCACTAGCTTGAGCAAAGAAAGAAACTGGTCAGTAAATAGATAAATATTTTGGAACTCTGTTGTTTAGCATCTCTTGAGTTCACACCTTACCTTCAGTAACTGTTGTCCTGTCACATATTTAGTCCACCTTTACACCAGATGAGGACCTTGTTATGCTCTATATAGTGTCCATCTATAAAGCATGACTGGATTGCATTAGTTTGCCAGTGTGACACAACTAAGATGGTACTATGCTCTTGGTGTTTGCCTAAATTAGTTTTTTTTTGGCATTTTCTGGATTCTTGAGAGGCTCTCCTGCATGCTCAACATGATTATCATGCTCTATGTGTCACCAATGCATCCCATAACGATACCACCATCCACGCTCACAATGGTAGATGGCCTGAACATGTATAGCACTTTATCAAGTCCCTACAGACTCCAAAGCGCATCACACTATAGGCATTTACTCATTCATGACTTTTCACAATATGGTGGTATCATTATCGAGTGAGAAGGGGACCTCAGTAGGCTGCAAACAACATCTTGATACCAGCAATCTAAAAGTCACTGCTCAGTACTCTGAACAGGGGCTAAGTTAGCAGTAAATAAAGGATATGAGATGTTCATTCACATACTTCATTGTTTCAAAATACTGAGGCATGTGTTCCGGGTCAGAGCGATTCTAGCTGTGTGTTACCACTGTGCCAAAACCAGTAGGAGATTTAAGAGTCAGCAATGCTGTGTGCAGCTGCAAATCTCCTCAACCCTGCTCCAACCCTCCTTAGGATAGAAGAGCATCAAGCAGGAGCCAAAATGTCAGTTTCTCTAGCAGGTGGACAGCTCATCTGCATAGAAAATAGGACTTGGCAGATGGATTAGGCAGCAATGCCTTGAGGTGTAACAAAAGCCACCCAAGAGCATAAGCTTCCCCTTCAGAGATGTGTAAGCTGCAGATTTGAAAGCACAGAAACAGTTTACTTCACTTGGTACATGAGGTGAATGTAAGCGCTCTCTGTACTTAGCATGAAGTTAAAAAATTGTGTCTTTTCCTCAGGAAGGAAAACACATTTTGACAATAATAAAAGTAGGATGAAAAACAAAAAAAACTTATTTTTTAAATGTACCTACTTAAGTCCAAAAGATGGTTTTTGCATGACCTGAAAGTTATTGTTGAACAACTAAAACAAATTTCAAAAAACATATCTGACAATATCACAAAAGCATGTCAAAGTTATGTGTTAAAGGACCATTTCTCAATGGCATAGACTATATATGAATAAGAATATGTGAAGTAAATTTTATCCTGAAACTGTGCGTCAATATACATAGTTCAACTGATAAAAGGATTTATATGTTAATACAAAGCATATGAAAACATATTGCAGCTATATTGAATCCAAAATCATCCTTGATCTGGGTGGGGCTGACTTTTTTAACAGTATGTCCTTCAGTGTTCTCAGAAAATCTTATGAGCAAGGTGTCTGTGTCTGTATAAAGGCCAGACTGAGTTTTTGTTCAAGTTACAGGTAAAAGCCATTTTCAAACAAAACTCGGTAAAACCTTCGAGCAGAAAAACAAAAGCAAAAGAAACTGCTAGTTAGTATAACACATTGTAATGTTCTTCCAAAGGGCCATAAGTGACAACATTAGCCAGAACTCCTCTGAACAAGACATGACAGCGCTACAATGTGGTATTTTATGAGCAACATGCACCGTCCTAATTCACCTCTCACCGCTTTAGCTCCTGTTAGCAGTCCTTCAAACCAATTAACACCTACACAGCCATTCAACGTCTGATTCCAAAAGGCTGGATGCAATTAGAAAACGGAAAGGTGAACATTTAAGAACAGGAGATGGGTTTAAAGCAGTGATCAGGGATTTGAGACTGCTATTGGGTCACCTAGAATTACAAGGGAACACAGTTTTTGTTGGTTATTTATGATAGTAAAATAGCTGAATGGTGTTTAGAATAATCACATTTAAATTTATATACAATATATACCAAACTTTATAATGTAAAAATACCTGAATTGGGTAAAATAGTCTTTATAGTTTCTGATACTAGTTTATAACTCTTTTCTTATTAAAGCCCCCAAGGGAAAAAGGTGAAAAAAAAGCTAAAAGGAGCTCTGATCTTCAAAGGCTCCGCCTCATCCAGATTATCGCCACGAGGCACTGGCGCCACTAGTTTCAGCTTGGTTCCAGTTCCCAGCTTTGCCCCCTTCAGCAAAGTTCTCTTAGGTACATCTCACTGTGCTCATTAATGCCAAAACATGCACGAACCTTTGCCGCTGTAAATCACGACTAAGATCTGAAAATGTGTTTTGGAAACATTGTGGTATTTCACACAGTAAAACTCTTTGTAAAGGAGAGCAAACATTTACATGTGCAGTAAAGCCTTTTAAGTCAAACACATTCCATTCTTTAGTGCAATGCCAACAAATGTTTCCTTGTTTGAACCAATTATCTACATACACTCAGAATGTAGACAAATATCAGTACTTGTAAGTGAACACCACTCTGTTCCAATGCAGAAATGGAAAAATCGATAGCTCTGATTTTCATTTAAATTTCAACATAGCCCTGCATCAATATTTTATGTAGCAACATGAATTCTGAGAAAAAAAATAAAAATCGGAATATATTTTTGAGTTTAAAAGTTTTTATGAAAAGCAAACGTTGCGCACGTCGAGTGACAGAAATAAAAATTTAACGTACAAGCGTTTGCACGTTTGGTTTCAATTTTCACAAGAAACTAATGATCTAGATTTCCATACATTATATTTTTTTTTTCCTAAAAGAACCTGACAGACAGCCTTGAACTGGTCCAGTCTTCCCGTTTCTCTTCTGTGGACCGTAAATTATTCATTCCATCAAGAGTCCATACATAGATCTTAACTATATGATGAACTAATGAGGGCTATTGATCGAATAATTGATTGCTTTATGCATGGCCTAACTGACTGTCCACTGATCCATTTGGGCAGTTCATTACTTAATATGCATTATTCAGAGCTAACCAGTAACCATTGGAGACTCCAGGATCAACAAAGAAATGAATGTATATAAGAATGTAATGGCAACGTGAGGGTCACAATAAAGCCCAAATGAGTCTTTCAGTGCAAGGAGTTTAAACAGGTTGTGACAGAGCATTACTGTAAAGGCAATACAGTGTTCGAGTTGAGGGATAAGGATAATCAATATCTTGATCACATACTTTGTTTACAAATGATACTCTTGGTTTTAACTTGTACTTTTTAAATCTTTATTTTTTAAAACATTTAAATCATTCAGTTGGGGTCTATATAAAATGGATTTGCAATGCTTTGGTCTGGATTCCTCATACTGCAACTCCACAAGCCCCTCTGTCACCCCTTTTCCTAGGTATCTCTCAGATCAACTCATCTTGAGGCTGTCTCTTTAAATCCAAATCAGGCTCTTCATGCTCCGTGCCCCTCCAGCTTCCAGAGCGGTCCATATTAGTTGGATACAGGGGTTTACAACTTTATAGCTTTGCAGAAAACATTTATTTACAAATTAATGAAAAAGATGTCAATAATAGAAGACCATCCAGCCTTACATGTTGGGGCCAGAGTCTGACCCAGAGCCAGAGGAGAATGAAGATGATCAGATTGTAGTTGGTAAGTCCAAACTTTATTTAGAAGTTATGTCACAAATACTGTGAAGCAATAGTTCAGAAAAGTGTCATAGATAACAGAGAAAATTCAACGTGTGGAAAAATATGACCCAAAGAGAATATAAAGATATTTATGCAATGAGTAAGTATTCTGCTGCCAGGTTAACAGTTTTTTTTTTTTTTTCACATTTGAGCTCCTTGTGTCTTTCTGCATCCTGGGTTCAATCTTCCAGCAAACTGTGACACTTTAGATATATGATCTTTCGAGCATTTTTTATTAAACTAAAACAATTCTGAAGAAACTGTGGTAGGTGTCAGTGTGGCAACAGCCCAAACTTTCAACATCCATCAACTTTTTCCTATGGAACCCAATATTAATTTAGGGCAAACTTTTTTTAATAAACCAGAATGACAACTTCTGACTGCAGATAAAAGTCAATAAGAGTTTGGGTGTGTGCATTCTGCACTCTGAAGGAATGTGAGAGAAAACCATGAGTCTCACAGCAATGACAAATACACTTGATGAATGAGGACAAAAATGCATATTCATATGAACAATCTGTATGAGAAATCAGAATTATTGTGAAAACAAGACTTAGCTAAAATTTTAGAAAGCTCTATATCAAACTCACTAGAAGTTGAGCTTTTAGTGGTAAAATGAATCATTTTTTTACGACAACTGCATAAAAGCAAAGATATTGAAATATCAGTTCAGTCACATTAAGTCTAACTTTCTTTGACCTGTTTAAATTTTGAATGATGTTTCTATTGCAAAGCACATTAGAGCTGTAGAGATTGCTTAGTTGTTTTTTTTTTGTGTTCTTTTTTTACTGTGGAAGTTTAATTGTTTAATTGTTTTGACAAAAGTTCTTATTTGTATGTGAAGAAAATGTATGATGTACTACAAAAACTCATAGAGGAACACGTTTGGATTTTATTTTGATTTTCTTTGTATGGACTTCAGAGGATGAGTAGCAAATAAAATATGTGACATACTATAAATTGAAAAATAACAGTCATATTTTTTAGGGTTAATAGGGTACAAGTATATTAATGTATTTGAAAAGCATTTTCTAAGATTTTCCCACAAGTTTTGAATATTTACCACAACACAATCGTCTCCTCTTCCCTAGTCTGCAAAAGCAAACCAAAACAATTAATACAATCTTAATCTTTAGTATTTATTTATTTACAAAACAGCCAAATACTGACTTCTGTACTTGCTAAGATTTTTTGTCCTGGGTTGTAACAGAGCTGGCAGGCCCACAACTATAAGGAACTACTTGTGTTAATTGTGCCTTCAATTCCTGGAAGGAATGATGAAAAACACTAATGATGCAATAAAATTTGTATTGTATATGGTGTATCTGTGACTACAGCACATTATAATGCAGCCTGTATAGAATAGTTCCTGACCTACTTTTTATTTTATTGTATTCTGCTATCAAACACACTTCCTTTCACAGTAAACTAGTGCACTGACCATTTGACAGAGATGACAGACATAGGATACTGTCTGTGCATTTCTTCTCAATAACACAGCACTTTGGGATCTCAGATATAAATATATTTCTTAACAGCCAAAGAAGACAGGATTAACAGTGTATGAAGGAGGGGAAAAGTGACTGAAGACAAAATGTAACTATGATAGCACTACAGAGAATAGAAGGGTCTCTGTGGGAGGCTAGAGCTGAAAGCATTCACATTGACTTTCTGGGAAAGCAACAGAAATGGTGTGTCTAGTATGTGGAATGGGTCAACAGGGGCCATACAGGTTCATCCAGAGGTCATCAGAGTGTTAACTGTTCAACTATCACCTCATAGCTTTGTCTTTTTTTTCTCTGTTTGAGTTAGATTGGTCATTGCTGCCATTGTAACTCAGGGTTGATGTGGGCTTTGATTTACACAAAACAAAATGGAACCTATTTTTGTTGTAGACTAGCAAAAACAGACTGAATCAGAAGTGTTACAACTCACTGGTAATGCCTTTATTTTCACTTGAGATGGAGACGTCAGAATGTCTGAAGCCATTTGTGAGGGTTCTCAATTTCCTCATTTGAGTTACAGAGTTGTGTTGCTCTAATTTTAATCAAGTATTGTCACAAAGCATCTCAACGTCTTCTCCATTTTTGATGGAAACTTGCAATATCTCAAAAGCACTAGTCATTCTTTGACACTTGCACTTCTCTGATAATAAAAATGTACCACATATTATAAAGAACGTTTTGAAAAAAATGGTCAAAATATGCATATCTTCATTTAGAAAGTGTATTCCAGTAGATTAAATTATATATTAATGTATAATAATGTAGACTGAGGCCCTGTTCACATGGGACTGGTCTCTGAAAATGCTTGGAATGTTTACTGGAGTTAGAACACAAAAAAATCACTAGTTTACATGGAACCACTGCAGTAATGTACCAGGCAGGGTTGCATCTCCACTGTGACACCAGAATTCAGAAACCTCCGGTTTCAGAGAGAAAAACGGCTGGTGTCGTGTACACGATCGGCCAAACCGCAGAAAAAAACTGTGGTTTCACTCAAAATCGGCATCATATAAATGGGGACCTGAAAGCAGGTACAAAGTAGGCAGAGGTGAACAACAAAATAATTTTACATGATTCAGAATACAATTTACAAGCCTTTCACAGAATAATAAGTCATAAGTTAAAATAAGCCCCCTAAAATACAACTGAACAGCTTCAGGTTGCTTGGTTTCAAACACTCAGAATTCAATGGGACGGCAACAAAAAAAAAGCCTAATTTCTCACATTTTTCCTCAATTTAGAGTTGCTAAATAGTCTCCAACAGGTGCAACCAAGTGAGGTACTATCTTGAGGCAAATTAGTAGATCAGATAAACTATTAGTCTAATTATTATGTTTGAACATAAAAAGCTGACAAGTAGTACAAAGACTCAACACTAATAAAATCAGGCTTCATTGTGTTGGTTATGTTACCTCTTACAGAGGTAACATGCTTTACTTGAAGCATTTCTTTAACAGAATATTCATCAAATATAATTCCAATGTGTTGCAAGAGAAGATATTCCTAAAGAGAAAATTGGTTAGTTTAATTTTCTCTCAAATATATATATTTTTTGTTTAGAAAGTATTAATGTGATAAGTATACTCTTTGGTTTATACATTTCAAGCACAGCATTGTGCAAGGCAGACACAAAAAGGGAACAAATTTGGATGGTGTCACTACGCAGAGAAAACTTTATCAGTGGTGGGTAAGGTTAAATAAGGGTCAGCTGTAGCCCAGGAGATGGTGTTGGATAGAAATCAGTGGTTAGTTCATTGTCTACTCCATATAAGACTGTCTTTTGGTAAAATACAGAACCTCACACATTTCAGATAAGCTTGTTTAAGTCCATGGTGGGCATAACAAAAAAATGTTCTTAACACATAAGGTGCAGTGTTATGAACATTTATCAGAATGTGGGGAGGGGGAAATGACTTATTTTCAGCTGTTAATTAAAATTTGCAGAGCATGTCCCCTCAATAGTTGGGTACTGGATTTTCTGCATCTGGGGACAAACTCACATAGCACTGCTGGGGTCACAGAAAGTGACTGTTTGTCCTTTAGCTGATTCCGGTGGGATGGAGTTAAATGTCCCCATTCATTGGCAATTTACATTTTTTCTTCTAATTAGAACGAAGCAGAAAGCAGTCCAGATTTATGATCTATTTACCATTCTAATTTTCCCCACATGTGAAATATAAATAGTTTTGGCAAATAATAATACAATAGTAATTGTCAAGGAAAATGGCAGCTGTAGAATTGCAAATGGCAGCGTTATACCCACTCCTTCACTCCACTGTTGAAGATTTAGAAAAGTTTTCTTCCATTCCATGACAGATAGACAAACAGACTCACAATAGGCACCTGCAATGGAACCTTTCCCAAATACCAGCATCTTTTACGAGCCAGCGTGTTCACAGTCCTCAAGGGTCAACCCAGACGCCAGGTCAAGGTTTGTCACTAATGGGGTTTGTGAGTGCCAGAGAACCAGAGCTGTGAATTCCCCAGAGAGGCATCAGTCTGAAGGACCCAAGTCTCTAATTGGGCTAGCACGTGTACATAAATGACAGATTATGACCTATAAATGAGAATTTATGTGACCATTAGATGTGCTGGGTGATCCTTGCAGAGATGGAGATGGTGCTCATTAGCTATGCATTCAGAATGCCTGGCCGGGCCTAATTAGCCTGATGGTATGCAGGCAACAGACATTTTCTTTTTCTTGCCCCCACAAACATTTCAGTTTTATTTTAAGTGTAGATCCGGGTACGATCAAAACTCCATAAATCAATATCCTAAATTTTAACTGCACTTTATGCTTCAAAAGTGAACAGGTGAACCACCAAGGTTTTGAATGCATCAAAGAGTTGAAATTTGTTACACGATAGGAATCCAATTGCAACAGCTTTATGAGACAAGCCTTTCCTTGTCAACCAAAGAATGGACAAAGAAAATATTTATAAAATATTGGATGGGATAGCTTCCACCTGATATGTGTGCAGCTGGGCTTTGCAGAGAAAGACAGCCAAATCACTGGAGTTATCAGAAAGCCTTCAAATGAACGGTAATATCTGGGAGATTGATCAGTGTGATTAGGGATTTGACAGCAGACTCAAATATTTGCACTTGAAGTGGAAGTATGAGTGCTGTAATATTGAGAGGTGGTGGAGAGCATCATGGGAATAGGGAATGAAAATAACTTAAAAGGAGAAGGTGATTAAAAAAACAAGGTGGAGAAAGGGAGTGTGACTGCAAGGTACATAGATATGTTTCAGCACATTTAAAAATAATCACATTTTAGCATTTATATTGCACTATCTGATTAAAAGTAACTTTGAGGCATTTTATTAATTTATAATTTTGATTAACATGGAAACAACTAATAAACCATGCTAACAGACCTGTGTATTTGAGAAAAGTTGTGAGAGGATTTGAGAACAATGGAGTGATAAAGAGAGGGACAAAGGAGAAGAAAGGGAGACATTTGATAAGCTCTCCATCTTTAATCTATTCATCTCTATTGGTTTTGCTTCTCTTGATGAGCTCAGTAAAGTGCTGTGGCTTCAACAAACAAAGCATCACACACTAGAATTAACTGCTGGCGACAACAGCCACTGCAGTGTGTTTGAGGGGAGAAATGGTTCTGTAAGAAAAGCCTATTCTTCATTCTTCTGCTCATTTGTTGTATGGAATGGACTTGTTTCCTTTCTGGTATGCTACAAAAGTGATAAAAAATGGCTTCTCTGCTTGAAATGATTAAGAGCAAATCATCTAAAACACATTCTGTATCCAATGACATTGACTAAAATGTACACAGCAAAAACAATTTCTTTAAATGAGCAACACCTTACTTGTACAGTAACATATATTGCATTTTGCAAATTTAATCAAATTTGATGAAGGCATGGCAGTGAAAAAAAACTACCAATCTAATATTTTTTAACGAGTTTTTGTACAGGGCGTCTTCATCTTTTGTTCCTTTGGCTCTCAATAAGAGCTTCCATCAGAGATGGAGACAGCAACCAGTGAGGCGGCAACGTCAAGCCCGGCAGCTTATGCCTCATCTTATACAGTGGTCCTAAAGAGAGTTAGTGTAAGCTGATTGTTTGAAGGAGAAGAGAGGTAAAACAAAGGCTTACCTGCAATAAAAAGCTTCTAAATAAGGGACAAGAAATGGTATTTACCAATTAGACGAGAGCTGGACGAAGTGGACAAGACAAAAATTGTCAGTTAATCAACTTAGTTATCTAGAGGTGGAAGCTTTGTTTTGGTTTATTGTGTTGTGCCAACTGCCATGACAAAATAAAAAGAGAAGAAGATACGATCCAAAGCAGTCTATGGTAAATGGCCTGAATGTACACTGTAGTGCTTTATAAAGTCCAAGGACTCCAAATGTAAGCTACATTGTAGCCACAGCTGTCCTGGTGCAGATTGACAGAGGCAGGAGTTTAGATCCTGCAGTCTTTTTAAATTAGAGCAACAGAGTCCAATCCTGGTCCTAGAGGGCCACCATCCTGCAGGTTTTATTGGTGTCGCTGCTCCAACACACCTGTTTTGAATGAATGGATGAGTAACAGCCTTGTGAAGAACTTGAAGAGATAATTTAATCACAGAGTGGAAGGCACAGATAGATTGAAAAAGTTAAACAAAAAATGTTTGTGTGTGTGTGTGGTCCATGTTCTTGCTATGCTTTATTCCAAACCACTTTACACATTATTATAAATGGTACCCATGAGTGAGCATTAAATATCTTTACCTGATGTATCAAAACACACAACACACTCAATAAGAGGACCACCAGAAGGAAATAAAAGACAAGAGGGACAAACTGGTCAATAAATAGCCCAAATCCATGTGAGGTTTGAGAATACTGTGCAAACACAAGAGCTGAATCTTCGTCCATGAACTCAAAAATACAAAAGTTAGATGAACTCACCAACTCTGACAGATTGAGTCATGCTTTGAGATAAAAATTTCATATGTATTTACCTTTCTTTTTTTCTAGTGCTCAAAGTTGTTACGATAGTTGTCAGTCTAGAAACTTTTAAATGAGTTTACAGCTGAAACAAAATGTGCTTGGATGCCCCTGTGGACGAACTGAACCCTCAACACGGCGGATCACAAATCAATTTTCAATCTTGACTGACTCTTGATCTTCAATATCTTCCACAACAGAGAGGCGAAGGCAGAGTACATACAGGGTACTGGTACTTATCATGGACGCGCAAATCGTCAGCCATACTATTGGCAGCTAAGCCATGAGAGGCTGATGGAGCCGTTGTCTTGGAAACAGGGACTGGCATTGCTTCTTATATGAAGGAAGAAATGAGAGGTGGAGGTTGGGGGGGTGCAAGGGCCACCCTGCAAAGATCAACTGCAAGATAGGTGTGTTTGTTTGTGTAAAGTGTCACTTTTTAAGACATCAATCAACACAAGTTAACTAATTTTGTCTATGTTATTGTCTAAGTCAGTACTCAGCTGGCACATCATAAAAAAACAGACTGAGAGACAAACAGCCAACTCCTCCATTTTCCATGTCTTCCCTTGTTTCTACCAGCAGTCTTCCTTCAGTGAGTTCACAGCCTTTTGGTGATTGTTGTTGGCCTCCTTCTTTTTTCTCTCTCTGTCCCACCTTTCTCATCCCCTCTTTTCTCAAGCCAACACCCCCACCCCCCACCTCTTAGACAGAAAGGAGAAGACAAGTATCTAGGCAACCCAGCATTACTTATGGGGAGAGAGGAGGAGCGCAGGAGTGAGGAGAGGGGCAAAAACCGCACTGTGATGGAACAAGGAATACAGATGAGAGCCAGAATACCAGAGACTGTATCTGAAGAAAAGTGAGTGAGAGAGGAATGTATGAAGTGAGAAACCCTGTGAAAAAGTGAAGGCAGCTGAGAAAAAGATAGGTAAGTGTCAAATGCATAATTCAAGAATCTGAAGACATGCCCTGTGAGGTGAAGTAAAAAAAAATAAAAATAAAAAAATAAACAAGCGTTACTGATGGTAAAAAATAAGCCTGGAAAAAAAGAGAAAAAAGAAAATACTCTGATTGGAATTAGGGATAGGCGATGTATCAAAAATATTTGCAAAAATGCTCAAGATTACTGGTCAGAAGGTTTATTCTCTCATTTCAGCTACATTGCTTGTTTTATTAATGACTTTCAGACACTCAAGCTTTCTGATTGACTGTGCTTTAATTTTCATTCTGGTTGAAATTTACCCTTGTTGTTGGCATCAAGTTTTGAGAAGAGATTGACCTAATAATGTAGAACACGAGGAGTTTAATGACAACATACAAAAGCTGGCGTGGCAGCAAATAATAAAACTAACAAAAACAAAAAGGATAAACAAAGGAGAACCAGATTTGGCGTGGAAGCCACAATGGTGGACTGCAGGTGAGGTGAAGAATGGGAAATTAAATGGACTGTGGTTGATGAGGGGATTAAAGAAATTTGACTCAACAGGGATCAGGTCTAAGTAGAAATAGTTCTGAAAGCAGCTGGAAAACACATGGAAGCACAAAGACAATTTGAACAACAAGAAAAAACAGGAAATAAACACTAAATAAAACGGACACATAAACTCTGATAAAATTCATGACAGGAAAGTTGCAAGTTTTGTGTTGGATTTAATTTCACAATAAAAATAATTTTTCCTTATTTTGCAATTTAACCTTCCAAACTTGTACTATGTACATAAAATGTGTGCAGCAGAATGCCTTTAATAATAGATTTGGCTTCTTGTTTGGAGCTCAGTCATTTAACAGACATTAGTAGCCATACAAGGTATTATAATGCATTGAGCTCCAGACAGTATTGTGAAAAATAAAGGTCTGTTTTTCTAAAAACATGATTTCCTAAGGCAGTGTGAGTAAATTGGGGCAGTAGTCTAAATTAAATGAAAAACAAACTAATCAAAATTGTTCTATTCATTATTTTGATGAAATTAAGCTTAATGCTTAAGCCTTAACGTAATGCTTTATTTATTACCAAGGAATATTTTCTCATGAATATTGGACAGACTCCAATTTATCGACATAATTCTTAATTAAAGTGTTTTTTTTTTTTCAAATCAATCTATGGTTTGTTAGTTTGTTTGTTTGTTTTTGTGTTTGTTTTGGTTTGTTTATTTGAATCAATAATATTAAAAAATCCAATTTTGCATTGCAGGTAAATGTAGTTTTTAAAATAAATTTAATATTAATGGAAATTCATCATGTATGTTTTTAGCAGTGAAGTTGATTTAGTGGCTACAAAAAACTTTACTTCTATAAGAAAATGTGCAAAATGTCTCATTTAAACCTAAAAATTACAGCTGATGTTTTAGACAAAGTATTTGTATTTTACCTTGCTATTTTTCCATATTTATTACCACCAACACCTGCATTTGTAGAGCGTTTACTATTTTATAAAATAGCAGCCTGTTTCCCAACTATTATTTTATTACAGTAGATGAGAAAAAAATGGTAGATATGTAAAAAAAAAAATTGATAAAAATGGAGAAAATGGGCATGGCAAATTAGAAATTATGTTAATTTATGTGTTTCTTTAGGCCTTTGTGGTATTTTTTTATGGGGGCAAGCTGCACAGCAGATAAGGTTCCAGAAAACAGGGTTTTCCTCAGCTTTCCAAAGCCCTCGGGGTATGCAGTTTGATGATGAGGAGAGGGGGAAGGGAGGGAACAGACAAACCATTGTTGTTTACTTTCATCTGCCATTCCAATTTACCCCCCCAAAAAATAGTTTTATTTTCTCTTTTTTTTTTTTCAAACACCATGATGAGTGTGAGGGTTCCAGTGTGCCAAAAAAGTTGACTTGTTCAAACTAAAATTCTTACAAATCTTTTTTAGCATTGTTCTGCCAGGATAAAACTAGCACTGCTGAAACCTGGTAAGTGAGGTTTCTTGGTAGCCTCGGTCACATCAAGACAATGTGAAATAAGATTAAAGAGATTATCCAGCACGCTATAACCATATTTGATTAGTTTTATTGTGCACCAAAGTAGTAAAAAGCTGACCTGTATTAAACCTGAACCACTCCAAAGAAGACAGCTGAAGATTTCCACATGTTTTTAGCACTGGTTGATGCAGTGACACATAATAATGTATGTGTTTGCAATCATACACAGCAATCACATGAGAGCAGCAATACATACTGATACTGATACTACAATACTGATAGATCACATTAGTCTTGAGACAACATCTGCTGGCTCATTAGATCGATCTCTCTGGGCTCCTTTGATTGGTTTCATTACATAGTGGG
>JARVJO010000165.1:5951909-5971700 GCA_031762555.1 Cynodonichthys magdalenae | reverse complement strand
GCACGGAAGTGAAATTGTGACGCAATATGCTGGTTTCTTGGATTAAACATTTTCTTTAACAAATGTTTTTTTTTTTACTGAATATAATTATTGTGTTATAAATGAACTGAATCAATTGCTGTGTATTTGAGTTTGAATCTATTTTTGACTGAACTGGAATGCACATCAAGTGTGGGAGTTAGGTGCTGCCTCAAGTAGAGGAGTTTAACTATCTCAGGGTTTTTGTATGAGTGAGGGAAGAATGTAGAGCATGAGATCAACACATCCAATTGGGAGCTCCCAGAAGAGCTGGAAGTTGACTGTGGAAAGAAATTTGGATGAATTAACTGATTGCATGTGATTTGCTTTAGACATGCTGAATTTCCACATAACAAAAATTGTAAGGTCCAGTTCTGGTCCACACAAGAAACTAACACTCTGCCCAGATTCCACAAAGAATAGTGGCACTTTGGTGGCCCAGATGTGGTTTGCCAGAGGTGGTCCATGCAGGGGCAAGCACCACATAAACCAAACCCCAACTGGGCCAATTGTGGCATGCTATCTTAAAAGGAATACATTAATTGCCAGACCTGACCCACATATAAATCACAGATAAATCACTTGCCATGCCAGCAGTCAGCCACCAGTGCCAGCTTGACACCAGACACCACAACTGTCTGCTATGTGGGATTTTTTGTGTAATGTTCTTAGTTTTTTTGTAAATTGAGATATTGATGTATATAAACTCGATTAGATTAAATAAAAAAAAGCAGGTATGAAAAATTAAACAATGGTGAAATAGTCAAGTACTGTAAAACACAATCACCTTACCAAAAAAACTAAGACAGACCTCCTGCCCTGTATATGAGCTGCTACTCTGTTGTTGTTGGCTACTTCACCGCTACAAAGAGTGGATCACATGCTGTACAAGTTCTCCGTGTCCAAAGAGGTTCAGTTTAGAGTAAAGCATAACAGCAGCACTGCCAAAAGACAAAGGAAACCATTCGGAGCCATTTCACGCTTGGTGTAAGGCAACTGTCTGAGGAAGAGGAGGAAGAGGAGGAGGATAATAAATGGGATATTCCCTCTCTCTCCATCTGCCTCCGAAGAAAGACAGCCTTTCCTCATTTTTCAGATCAAGGTGATGCAAAAGTCGTTATGCTATCAGTGATAACTGATGTATCTGCTTGACTTTAAGACTTTACAAAGTTTTTGACCCATTTGGTTGCTGCAAACTCTATCCCAATCCATAGCAAATGCACTCGCATAGTTTTGGGTAACTTGTAAAAAAAAATCCTTGGAGCCAATGTCTAGAGGAATCTCTGGCTATCAATGGGGCACTGAGTTCTCATGATACGGTCTGTTGCTACTCAATACTCCTTTTTTTCAGCATGCCTCCTAATAGGCAGGCATGTTTCAACATGATGGTAATCTGATATTCCTGATATGTGAAGAGAAACGACACACATTTACGATCTCTGGAACCAGTAACAGATTTAAGTGTCCACAGCTAAACCTCGCTTCAGCTTGCTTTTTTTCAAAAAAGCAGCAGCAGCTAAATGGCGATGGAATGATAAATAAATAATTAGGATTATATAAATTAAGTTTTAGGACAAATGGAAACAACTAATTATATAATCTCAATGTTGTTTTTTTTAAACTGGCAGTTGTTTTTTTATTTTTATTTTGTGACTGTGGCAGAGTGCAATAAAAAGAAAGCTTGGTACTTATGGAAGACATTGACCCTATTTAACAGCAATACCACAGTGCCCCCTGCTGCAGCTGGAGCTATTCACATTTGAAGGAGAGCCTCGAGCTATCAATGGACCAGAGGCTCCTATTTCAGCCACTGGATCACTCTGACACCCTGGAGAGGTGATTAAACTTCCTCAGATGTATGCAATCATTACCATGCTCCTGCCACAGCTGAGTGACTGAGGAACAAGGAAATGTTTGGTATGGATCCAGAATTCCCAGAATTCCCTTAAATAAGTAGGCTTTTTGTATTTTTCAGTCAATGTAACCACTAACAAGACCAAAAGACATTATATGTTCTCCATTCTCACAGCCAACATTTAGGTGTTTTTTTAAAACAGAGGCAGCGTTTCTTTTCAGGTCTAATACCTTTAGTGGCTGACTTGGTTAGAAACTGACTTTGTGGGTCATTATTAGGGCAATACGTTCTAATAATGAATACATATTTCATTATTTATCGATTTTTTTCAGCCACAGCCTGAAGGATTTTAAATTTATCCAAAAATAGTTAAGTTGTGCTCAGTTAGGATTCATAAATCTAAGATAACTCAAATATGAGTGTAAATTGTTCAATTATTCAATATGGAATTTTCAATTATTCATTATGAAATTTGCTAAATAAAGGCCTAACATACTTTCAAGGAATTCATATCACCTTCAAGCTCTCATGCCAGAGTTTTAAATGACAGAGTTGTAGCTATAGTGGTCAAATCTGGAAAATCAAAATACGCACTATCGCACCTGATATCATGCAAGCTTTCATATTATCTGTTAGTGCTCTGACTTTTTACTGGGGATGACTCTCAGCTACTACCAAATCAAACTTTAGCTTAACTTCTCTCAAACTGACAGAGTTGTGTCCATTTTAGCATTGGTTAATGTTGGCTATCTGTGGCAGCCAAATTGAATGTGTTTTAAATATATCCAGAGTAGACTGGTTCTAAATCTGTGACTAAAAGAATATATACATATTTTGTTGTTATTTTGGTTTGATTGAGAAGTTTTTTTTATAAATTTAAAGATTTTGGACAGTTTTTTCTCCACTTCTTATGTGTTTTACTGCAAAAAAATAGTTTAATCATTAAAAAATTTGGAAAGACTTTGACGGATTAGTGAAAGATTACAGTTTTATGTTATGGCAGGCTTCACAGAGTTGGTGATAACTAATAATAACTTGTGTTTGTTAACCAAACAGCCTATAACCTGACAAAAAAATAAAATAAAATTAAGGGCATTTAGTTTTTACACACATTATTTATTGCATTTTAATTTATTAGGTTACATAGTATCCAACTGTTTTGCTACCTAAAGAGTATTAATAATTAACAGAAATATACTACATCTGGACAAAGTCACGTTTGTTATTATAACTTTTTTAAGGGCTCATAAGCAGTACAATAAATATTTTATTTGTACTTTTTCATCCTACTAATGCACAGCACGCATGGAGTTTGTCAATCCATTTTGCACAAACACAGACCCCCACACCTGACTCCCACCGAGACCAGACTCGTTTAAATGGACAAGACATCACACATGTTGAATAACCCAGGCACACAGCCACAGACTGATTTGGGGATATAATCTGCAACTCAAAACACACACAAACATAGATCTGCCACACATACATACACACACACACACCAGAGGGACCACCTGTCAGTGTGTGCTGAACGCCACAGGCAGCATCACCCACACAGAGAGATACAAATCTTTGATATTCATATCAACCTGCATCTCTGTAAACTCCAATAAAACAACCTCTCACTTTGCTTTTTTCACCTCTTCCTATTTTCTCTTCGATGGAAAAATAATGACAAAACTATAAAAGTGGCATGTTGAAACCTCAAGTGACGTGCTTGATCTTAAGAAAGTTGCAAAACAAACTGCAAATTCTGTCAGTTAAGTAAAAAAATAACAAAAAACAAAAAGAATGGAGAATAAACAAATCACTAAAATGTTGGAAAAAAGTTTTTTACCTGTGTCTATTAGAAAGGGAAACAATCAAACAAAAGTATCACAACACATAGACTAACACTGCCTTTGTTCCCCATTACCATGTGGAGACAGTAACAGACCAGAAATAGAATGTTTTCGAGTTAGGGACTCGTCACTATCATGGCCACTCAAAGCGGGGGGTGGGCAACATCCTCCTCCCACCCTAAATGTAGGTCCACTTAGACTAAAGGAATTGAAGTGCCACACACATGTGCACAGCATGCTACATTCTTTTATCATGATAACATTACATCAACTGCAAATGTTATCAAGATTTTTTTCATGTTCTTATGGTGTTTGGCTTCTGTGTTTTATTTTGTGTTCTGTTTGTTTATTACCTCCCTATGTTTCTGCTCTTTATTCCCAGTAGTTTTCCACTTTTTATTTCTGCTACTCAGTCCTGCCACACCCACATACACCTGTTCTCCATTTCATTTAGCTCAGCTGTCTTCTGTCTCCTCATCAGCCCCAGTCCATTTATTCCTTCGGTCTTTGTACACTCTTCAGTGGAGCATTGTGTGTTCTCACACCATGTCTGGTTCTCACTGTACTTACTCAAATCTCCTTGTGTTATCCTGTATCCAATCTCTGGTTTTCATCCATTAGTCCATTTAGTCCATTGAAAGGTTTTGGCCTATTTTATTTGAAAATGAATATAACACTCTATTGTAAACGTGAATAGAGTTTTTAAAAATGAATATACTGTATATATATATATATATATATATTTTAGGACCTTTTCAAACCTTTCCCAAGATCTGTCAATAAAAACTGGGGCGGGGTGGGGGTGGGGAGTGGGGGGTCGACATGGTCCAGTGGCCACGTCTGGCCCTCAGGACATATTTTGTTCAAGTGTATTCTACAGCATCACAATTAAAAAACTAAGATGGAGCTGGTAGAAAGTCGGATCAGTGCATATGTGGAGATTTAAAATATGACCATCTGAGCTTTTTTTTTACCCCCAAAAACTCAGGCTATCAAGTATTTCTTCTGCAAAATACTTACAAGAACATCCACTACAAAAAAATTATTACAGATTAAGATAAAAAAAATATATATGAAAAATATAATATCATGTCATCCCTGTGGGTAATGATAACATTGAGAGGCTGTCAAAACCAATGTAAGTGAGTCATTATCCATCCTGAGTTGTCTCAGCATTATGAAGCACAGATGCAGCATTAAGGCTGCTGGAATATTGTATTTTATTGCACTTTGTGAAAAAAAACGTGTCCTCATATAGGAACAATTTTCTTATATCTAACAGAGCTAGTCGTGTAAATGCTTTAGCTTTCTCTTCATAATTTATTCGTGGCTGGAATGTTCCTTTGCGTTCCTTCCCTGCAGCAAAACTCATTTCCCAAGCACGAGACAAAATATTACCGCCGGTTGTTCAGACAGAAAAGTCAAAGTGAGGTCTCTGTCAAACAAAAGTAAGGGGCTGCTTCTCTCACTGTTGTGTTAAGAGGTAAACTCCCACCGCTGCTCAGTCTGGTCACAGGTGCCACACCTCTGCTAACAGGACTGCTAATTGGAGCAAGGCAGTACGACAGCACACACACACAGACAAAAGGCTAAACCCCATAGGAGTTAACTGGAGACAGGTGAGAAAACAGTATGTCAATATTAAGATATTATATGTCTTTTGATAGAAGTTTTCTTTTGTTCTTATATTTCTCTACTTTATGCCTCAGCCTTGTAGAACTTTTAAGATGAGGGTCAAAATCCCAGTCTGTTGACCAAAAGGCACCAGACTAAGACCTTCCTCTGTCCTCTGTGGTATTAGAAGCTACTGTGGCCCTTTTCAACATTGTTTTATATATATCATCATGTAGTGAGACATCCAATAAGGACAGGATGATGGTACACAAGACATAAAGTACAATAATATCTACACACAATCCAGAGATGCAATCAATGCGTCTTAGCCAGAAAAAAAAAAACTGAAGACCTTGTGTAAGGCCTGAACTTTCAAAGGGTTATTTCTGGCACTTAGACTTCTGTGAATCCATTATGAACAATTAATATCTTACTGTCTCTGTTGTAATACTCGATCTGAGGCCTGAAAGGACTGATGAGATCAGTCAACAAATTTTAGACCGAAGAGGATTACCGCTGCCATCTTGAAACAGCTGCAATTTTAAAAATGATGTTCACTTTTTGATGGCTGTCAATTTAACATTACATGATTATTTGTAAGCACAAATAGCACCAGCAGCAGCTAGCTGTAGCACTTCCAGCACAATTTTGCCAGTTTTGGCAAAAACTTTCAAATCTTTCTACCGAAATACCTATCTAAAGAGAAAAAGGACAGCAGTACTAAAGTTAAAAAATACCGTTTATGTGACTTGCTTTGACATTTTGAAAAATTGGAATGTTTTGCAATGTCAAAATCTTGCTCAGATTAGCCATTACTAGCTTGTCAGTCTGACTCGAGGCAACCTGGAGCCGTTTTATCACTGGCCTTAGAGCCCTTACCCACCACCGTCATCTGTATACAGTGTTGAATGGACAGACTTATCCACCCATGGATTTTTTCATTGGCATAAACTAGTTTCCAAAGCAATCTTGGGTTTACTTTCCCCTTACCTCCTGTTCCATATAATAAAAAAAAACACAGGAGGTCATTATCTGCATTTGGATGAGTTCATTTTACTATACCTATGGTTTGCACCGATTATGACAAAAGTTCCTTCCACTTTGCTGATCCACATTAGAATCTACTGCAGAAAGAGTTGAAGTGAAAGGAGTTGTTCTCTTTTAATGTCTTTAGGGCCATTCTTAAACAGTTTTTACATGAGACATTTGTGTGTAAGCGTTTTAATGGATTTGTACTCTATTTTAGTCCTATCTTACCTTTTATGGGTGTGTCTTGTCTTTTATTTATCATGATGTATTTGACAATATCTGTAGTTTTAAATTTGATAATGTCTGTGGGATGCTGCCTTCTTGGCCAGTTCTCTCTTGAAAAAGAGATATTTATTGTCAATGAGATCTACCTGCTCTAAAAAGATTTAAATAAAAATAAATAAATAAATAAACCAAATTTTTAAAATTCCATATTTCAAAACAGTATAGCAGGTCAAGCAAACAGTATTATTTCAACTGGTGATTCTCAAAAGTAGAACTCTAATCTGGACCGAACAGCATGTAAAATGTAATCTAGCCCATTTGTTATACTAAAAATACATTGGTATATTGCAATGAAGTGCATGTTATTAAATTCTAAACATTATTTATACTAATAAATGAGGCATTTTGATGAAGTCACCTGCTTCTGTCCTGATTGGCTGGCAGTGCTAATCACCCTCATCAGCTCTATGGCTTCTTAAGGCTGCTTGGTGGATCAGATCTTCACTGAAGCATCGCTACTCATGGGTAAAGATCTCAGCCTTTTGATACCGCTACTTACCAGAGTTTTTTTGACTGTGTTTTTCTTGTACGTATACGTCTCCAGAGTTAAAAGAACTCCCTGAGTGTCCTGTAATCTGCCTGTTTCCAAGCCTGCTTGAAATCTCTCACCTGAAGAGCCTGATCCGATCTATGCACTGCCTGTCTGTCTCCACCAAACCTGGATCCAAACCTTCACCTGTAAATACTCACCTGTAAATACTCACCTGTGAATACTCACCTGTTGACCTTGGACCATCTCCTCCACACCTGCCCGTAAGAAAATAAATCTTCTTTCTCCCGACAATAACCTACTGGTCAGACCCAAACTCACCTCTACAAATCTTCTGTTCCAGGTCCTAACCCTCACCTGTAAATAAAAAGACTTACCTTTGTACTCAAGGTCTCCGGTCTCGTTCTGTTTCCAGTTTTGCTCACGTTGACTCCTGTTTACAAAACCTGATAATAAATTGTTACTTTTTCTAAATAAACCTATTTAATATTCTTATTGTTCCTGGTCCAAGATTAACATGTAGCTATTGTAACATGGACAGTTGACTACTGCGTTTACATTCACAGAATTCTAACCATGAAATAGTGTTTGCATGAACCTCAATGAATTTTTTCAAATTGGAATTGTTTGAAGCAACAATATACTTGGACAATGACTACATTTGGTCTAGCTGTTAGCTAAATCCTGTTAGAATAAACTTTTTTTTTTCAAACTAATTTTGTTCAGTGTTGTTGCTAACCTGTCTAGAATAGGAAAGATGTTATTATTTATAACTTGTTCACAGAACTTAATATTAAGTTGTTGAAAATCCCACTTTAACTTTTTTATTGCCACACAATTTTAACACAAACCTTTTTAATAAAGTTTCAGTTAGTTGCTGATTAAGCAAATCAATTCAATCTGTAGACAAAGTAACTGATGGACTGAAAGTGACAAAGGTAGAGGCATAGTGGGTGGTGGTGTTACACAGTTGCTGTTCCAGAGGCCATATCTGAAAACAAGTAGGTACGACTGTCAGCTACAGTTGTTTATCCTTGTCATGAATTATTAACATCCTGTTATTGCTGGCAGCAAAAGTCATCATTATTTCACTGATAATAAAAGTAACTCTGCTGTGTGTCTATGAGCTCTGCCCACACAGTATCTGTGGCATTGAAACTTAGAGGTTTATTGCAGAACACCCTAAAGACAAAAGGAACACCGGAGTAAAAGCAAAATAAAAATATAACATATTGTAGCTGGAGTTCATTTTGTTTATGGACTAGTTTATCGATGAGCAACTTCTTCATTTACAGCTTGTGCTACAACTTGTCTCTTCATGTATTCTGAGGAGTGCTGAAGTAAACCTACAAGTAGAGTCATAAAGCAATGCATACACTCTGTGTACAAGATGACTTATGTAAAGCATCAATGCAACCATAAAGCTTGAAAATAATTCAGAATGTTGTCGAGATTACATAAGTGCTTGAGGCTGCTCTTCTACTCAGTGAGATATTTCATATGTATGACTTTGAAAAACACAAGGCTGAACAAATAATAAAACAAGTAAAAGAAAATGATATAAATATAATTTATAACAAAATTATGAATTTCACTTCTGGAACTCATAAATATAAATTATAATCAAACTTATATAGACCATTTAAAAAGAACTGCTGTTGGCCAAAGTGCTGCACATCAATTTAAAAAAAAAAAAAACATTAAATAGGTTCAATAACTGTGTGTGGACTGGATTGTATGTTTAAGAAACCTGACATGTTGCATCAGCGTGAACTGCAGAAATATAATTTGTTGAAAGGCCTGGTTTATACTTCAGAAGAAGGGTCGCATTGTGTATTGCTGATGTGGTTGTGGGACCAAATTTGTGTGTTTTTCACCTACAAACCAGTTCTGTGACAGAACTAGTTTCTGACAGGGTATGTAACAATTATTGTGTGATTGGTCAGAATGTTGTGGGTGTGGTTATGGTGCAACTACCCCAGAAGTCAGTATATTATTGTGTGTGAATCCATAAGTTCTCATCTTATACCTAAAATATATTTCTTTACATTGCAAATGTAAGAACACAAAAAGGGTCACTAACCAACACATGCTGTATTTTGCATAAACCTAAAACCTTAGTTTATACCAGAAGAACTAAATAGAGGTTTATTCATAATTTACACCAGCAAGTTTTACTTCAATTTTTACATTATCTTGATTCCAGCTGTTAAGAAAATAAAAACATCCAGAGTCATTTCAGCCTCAAAGAGGAGGCCAAACAGAAAAAAAAACCACACTAAATTTTATGTCACCTCCACAGCCGCACCAAATATTACACACTCCTTCCTAGAGAGAGCTGTTTGTGTGTCCACTGGGGAGTGTCATCAGAAGGTGAGGCCATACACAGAGTCGGCGAGTGAATCCGAGCTGTTACAGCGTAATGGCCTCTAAAGATGAAAGGCAGACACCGCCGAGACAAGACAATAAAAAATGTGCAAAGGCGGACATTTACACTAATGCAGGTACACAGGACAGCACCTCCGGCACAACACAGTGATAATAGAATGAATCACCATGTGTGCGCATTTGTATTTGTAGATGGATGTGTCTTTGGAGATAAATGAGTGCCTATTATTTGATCCTTTATAGACACCCCCTCCACCATCCTACTGACTTCTGAATGGGAATAGCATGCAATCTTCATGTACGCACAAACACACACATTCATATAACGAGCTACAACCATGGGACCTTGGGCTATAGCATGTTTTCTGTACAGACATGCGATTTTCATGAAGGGACTCTCAAAAGGCCACATATAAGACCACACTGACACACTTTACACACAAACACGCATTTAATACGTGTAAAGAATGGATTTTTTTTTCCAGAAAAAAGGAAAAACAGAGAAGAAAGTGGAGAAGAAGTCTTAACGATAGTTTTACCTGAAAAAAAAAATCCCCTCTGGACAGAATCATGGCTGCAGACAAGGACAGACAAAGACACATTCTTACAAATTGGCCCACTGACCTTCAGGTACTTTATAATGACTGCAGCTTTTAGTATTCCTGACTTTAAGTTCAAGCAGACAGAAGAGAGAATACAGTAAAAAAAAAAAAAGGAGTTATACTGGAAAAGGATTTGTAGGATGTGTTGTTCCAGAAGTGAAATATTTTATGTTGAAATATGTAGGCTACTGTGTGCACTTAACATCTGCAAAAAAAAAACAACTTCAAATATGTATGAAACAATTAAAAGGTTTTGTTTGTATTATGGTACAAGAACAGTTTCTACATTTTTCAAGAGTATTGCAGGAACAAGTTGTGCTGATAATCTTTGATTAAAATCAAACTGTGTCCTTAAAACGGTTCCAAGGTTACACATGATGTGTTTATATATTCATATATACAGTATATATGGGCAGCCAGTCATTTTATTTTTGAATCCATTCAGACTAGGCATTACGCTTTAATTTAAACTGATTTCTTCAAAATGAGGTCACTCCAAGAACTATCTTCAACATGTAAGATAATAATTATTCTTAACCCTTCCCTAGAACCCTACTTTAGAATGCACTGAATATCCTTTTTAAAATAATGAAGGGAAAATTTATTCTGTTTATCACAGATTTTTAATGCATCACACATATTGTTTTATTTTGATGTTAACTAGGATGTATTTTGCGTAATCATCTAGTTTTATGATTAAACTGTGAGTGACATGTCAACTCAGAGTGTATCTCATTGATGCATTAGTTAATACATGCCTTAATCACGTGCACAACACATAACTTTTGTACCCACTAATAATTAGAACTGTTGCTTCCGAGTCCAGCTCTTCCATAAGGAATTCTGCCCCGGATCTGATGTGATGCCGAAAAGGGGCTGGGCTCAAGAAGAAGGTGTTATGATGTGCTTGCTTCATGAATTCAGAGCCATTTGCAGAGATAATAAAATGTCTGTAGATAGCCCAACCGGTTGGTTTTTATGAGTTTAAGTCTTAATTCTGTCTTTGTTCCCTTGCTCTCTACACATATCGAAGTAATTGAAAACACTATATTTTTTCAATAATATTACAAATCTGAAACTAATAAAGTACAGCTTAAATTTACATTTCTTTGTGCCCAATCAACACTGACTGGAAGCTGTAAAAGGAAACAGTCCAGTGTTTCAGCATGCCTATAATCCTCCAGTATTCTTGCAGAGCAAAGCATCATCTGAAGAGGACTTTAACCTTTTCTCATGAGAGGAGAGAGCAGCCATGGAAGTGGGAGTTATTCAGCTGTCTGGAACAATATGCATGGTTAAAGCTCTCCAAACCAGGCTTAGCTTCATGGCCCTGACACAGCCTCCTTCCCCCCTCTGTGCCAGTGTCAACTCCAGCTCAGCACGATGCCAGATGCACGAGACACTCGGCTTTGCTTGTAGCAGCGTCTGCTCGCCACAGCTTACACTTAGGTTTGTATTGTTCTTTCCTCAGTCCAGCTTGACACAGCTGTCTCATTTATTTATTTATTTTTTGCAATTATCTAAAGTGTGTTATTAGCAAATTGTAATACGCTTCACATTTAGCAGATTAGCTTTTTTGCTAACATTGGAAACTATTAACAGCCTCTGCTAAATTAGGTTCCGCTAATGATTTAAGGCCACTAAAAAAATCACAAATATTAAACTTCTATTTTTATGCCATTTATCCCAAATTCAATAAAAACTATCTCCTCTTACAAGCAGTGCTGGTCATATCAGGCACCCTATTGTAGGTGTATACATGTAACATCTTTAGCAGCTAAACTTCAAATGAAAAGCACTTAAATAACATTTAAACAATGAATTTTAAAAATGTAGAGAACGTATTTGCTATTTGTTGTTTGACTAACTTCTAACTATATTCATAAAAATACAAATTTGTTCTAGATGCAATATAAATCTAATGCTTTTATTCTGAAAGGGTAAACCCAAAAATATGGCAAGTTAGACAGTGCTATAACTCTTGTTTGGACTGGTTGATTTGCTACAAATGATTCCATCCACCTTCAAATTAAAACAAAAGAAAACTGACAAGTTTGCATCAGTCCCATTCATTTGGTTTTAGCAGTTAACATTAGATTCCACTAATTTTTTTGCTGTTTTGCGGTTGACATTAGGGGAGCTAAGATTCTTGGTAAGCAATTAATGAAGCTAACTTTTGGTTAGCTGTGCCAGCTATGCAAATATGTTTTACTAAATTCTTCTTCTATCAGCCCCCTAGATCAAACAACCTATTCTACTTATTAAAAAACACAAACCACTAAACACCCCAACTAGTCAGCCATATCTCATATAGTCCATAATAAATTAACCCAGTTTAAAGGAGGAAATCGCCTTCCAATGACTATTAGAGAGTCAATTTTCACATGCAACCTTGCAGTGACTTTGAATCTGTGAGGATAATTATATATGGTTGTGAGGGAAGTAGTCAAGTATTGAAAACAGCCACTCACAGTCTGAAGACTCTTGAGACAAAAGCTACAGAGGGTTACTTGTCATGCAGAAGAGATGCTCGCTTGGTTTAACAGGGAGTTGAGAGGCAGTGGCGTGAGATGGAAGTAGGCCTAAAGAAGAGGCGGCTGACAGTAGATTGAAGTTTTCTGTTAAAGATTGTGCTTTCTCTTCAACTGGCATTGACTTTGTAGAGCTAATTTTCAAAAAGGCAATGATTTGATAAAGTCAAATGAAGAATGCACCAGTGACCTAATCAGGGTAAAAGATTCAGAAAATTACTTTGCTGAAATAGGCAAAACTTAGTGCAGCCATATGATGAAAATAAACAGCTAAATTGCAGGCACTGTCTTAAATTCCAACATATGTCAAACTTCTTCACTAAAGCCCATTATTAAATTGGGACCTAGCTTTGTAACAATCTGAGTTGACCAAATGGCAACGCTTTGATGTATAAACTATAAAAGAATACAAAGAACAAAGATAAAAAAGAAATGGTTAACCTGTTGCCAGTGGCTCATTAAGGCTAAAATATAGTTGCGCTTTGGTGCGCACGCAATCTCGCCGGCTTGGCATTTACGTTGTTGTAGATTTCTCTAAAATGACACGTGGAAATACAGTTTTCAACTTGTGAAGATGTCGTAAGTAGGAGAGCAAAAGCTTGACAGACAAACAAGCTCTTTGAATGGTGCGCGGCGCGCGCAGCCTTTGCGGCGTTTCAAAATTTTGGAGGTGCACGACCACGTGACACGATGTCGTGTTGGGCCAAAGCATAGGGGCGGGGACGGCGAAATTGCGTCACTCATGGCGCACACACCCTTGCGCCCTGCTTGTTACTTTAGGATCACCAAAGTAACAACATGGTAACATGTCTCTCACTTCTTGGCAGCACTCTTAATAAGACAGGCAGAAATAAATTTAGATTAGAAAGTGATCTACTAACAGTGAAAACTGCTGTATCAAATGTTTTTTTAACAACTCTCTTTGTAAAAAACAATGGATGGATGGACGGATGGATGGATGGATGGATGGATGGATGGAGTTCAAGTACAAATAAATCTATAGAGAGTCCTTTCAGAGCAAAACGTAAGCTGCAATCATATAAAAAGAATTAAAAATATCAAAATGCCAGTTCCGTAATGAGAAGTCCCAAGTTCTCTGTGATCTATTTAAACTTTGAATGATGTTTCTACCATAAAGCTCCAAAGAGGGCTGGGCTTTCACCAAAATGCCATTGTTGTGTATGTGTAAGTACTGCAACCAAATGTCATAGCCCACTATAGTTGACTAAAACAAATGTTTTGATGTATTTTTAATGGGATTTTTCAAGGCAGCAGGAGGAGTAGCAAATGAAAAATTGTGATGAAAGCAAAAGCGTAACATCTGAATAGTAATAAGAGTGCTTAAATGCTTATGCATTGGCACCCGTATTTCATGTTGTGAAAACAGAGCCAATGTCTCTTCTTCATGACAGTCAGCCTTGTGGGTGCTGAAGTCCTCACATGGCCTAGGAAAACGACTCTTTTGTTCTATTTGTGCTCCTAAATATACCCTGCCAGGGTTTCTGGAAGGCTGGCAGGATCTCGGTGGGGGGAGGGCAGAACCTGTCACCTCCGTTTAGGGCCTGTCTCATAACAGCTGACCCAAATCAGCCCCTTGGGGCAATGCCAGGCCCCTACACAAGGCTTCACCACAGCAGATAATAGGCTTGTTTGGCAACGTATCTAGACACTGGAACCAAAGCAGACTTGACAGCTGTCAACCAGGACCGACATACTCCTGCATGACATGCGTGCCACAGTGTGTGAGTCTGCACTGGGTTTTTCTCTTTGCATGCTGGCGTATGTGCATGACTGCTTTGTCTATGAAAGTGTGATAAAATGTACACAGCGCTCTGGCATGGCCTACCCACCGTTCTGGTGAAACACGCTGGTATTTCCAGACAACGCTCAAGCAGGCTGAGGCCATGTCAGGAGCCATTTGGCACATCTGCAGAGAATTCTTCCTGTAGGGGGCTGTCATGGAGGGGAAATCAAAGACACCTACGTGACAAGCCGGATTTCCTCTGAGGTGAAAGACGGGCTTGGCGACATGACCTGATTTCACCAGTTTTACATAAAACCACAGAAGGTGCAGGTTGCCTGCTGCTTTGCAATATGGAGTAATAGCATTCCAACCTTGGGCACATGGATGTGCATGTCACACTGCATATGCTCTGAAGCTGAAGCTGTGTTGTTGTCAACAAGAATAGACCAATGTTGTACAGACTGGTGGCTCAGGAGGTCTTTTACTGCAGGTTCAGTGGTTTCAGTGGGGTCTTGTGTGCTTCATTTTCATTGCACATCCTCAAGTGCCTTTTAGCTAACAAACAAGTTCCAGGGTTCATGCAAAGATAAAAAAACAAAATCCTTTTGTTGCACAGTGGTTCTTTCCACTGTGAGGGAATAAAACTGCAAAGGAGGGAGTTGCTGAAACAGAACAAAAATGATAGACTTATGTTCCAAGAGTGAATGAAGTTCAACAAGCAACAAGAAGACAATAAATCCCAAAGCTCCAGAGGAAGATGAAATGAAAAACTGCTTGCTGCCGCCCACAGACCTCAGGAGCGGAGGTGAGGATAAAAATGTGTTTGAGTCTTTCAGGAGCTGACTCTGGTCTTTATGGGCTAATTCCAGCTGACTGCAGCAGTTAGGGTTTCTAAAGATGTTTGTGTGACTAATTCTGTATGTGCATTCCTGTTTGACCATGGGTGTAAAGACTCATTAGATTTTAATAGTGTCAGTCCAAAGTTAGAGATACATTTGTGTATGTGTGTGTGTGTGTGTTTACACATCAGCAAGTGTGCATGAAATGTGATTCTACTCTCATTGACAAAACTTTCAAAGTACAACATAATCATGATTTTTATTTTTTTTACTTTTCTGGGCCTCTTTGTTGTCTTAGGGTATGTGTCAGTCAATTATTTCTTTGAGTAGACACAGGATCCAGGGGATGAAAGTAAACCAGAGAAGCTGTTGTGGCTTCTTTATTCCCTAAATTGAACTTCTTCAAGTGTCTGATTCATTATATTGTACATATCACAAGCAGGTGTAAAAGTCACCCTGTCTTTGTGCTAAAAGCACTGAAGTACTTCTGAAACTTTTTCATTCAAAGATTTTGAAAGGCAAAACACAGTTTGTCTCAAAAAGAGTCCACAGAGTGTGAAGTGAGTACATTACTCTGTCTAACCGATAATAATAAGACACAGCCAATCAGACAGACTTCAATCTAGGCCCAAAGGGGCTCCATTCACTGACACACACACACACACACACACACAGTAATTAGTCTTTGATTTCCCTCGGCAGTGTTCTGGTACCAGGGGGCAGCTGCTGGGACCTGGCTTTAGCCTTGGCTAATTTCACTCGCTGCTTGATCTTGACCCAGCACAGGTGCCCACTTGGCACCCAACTGTCGTTTCCATGGCAATGCCAACTTCAGGGGCCAAGAAAATGCCAATTGTCCAAAGAGCTCAACCGCAGGGGCCACTGATGTGGTGCTCATTATACACAAACCACATTAGCACAAATGAAGAAAAGAGTCAGATCTGCACAGATCAACTAACGTTAATTGTCTTTTGTGTGTCTATTTTTCCTTTTTTCATTTGGTACTATATATAAATGCTAAGCCTTTATAAAATTTTCTTTCTATTAAGATAGGTTTGTGTGTCAATCTGAGTTAAGCAAACACTTTATATATGGTTGTTTGTATATATATATAAATTTACTGAATGTCTATCTAGAGAATTGTTCCCAGTAAACAGTCCAGGCTATTTTTCTTTGGTTTGACTGCTTTCTTGTGGTTCACAAGTGTTACTGCAATTTGGCTGTCCTGGTCTGCACAGCAAGCACCAATTTCATCACAACTGCTAAACCCAACACAATTTATGTCAGTCTGTAACTACATCTGTTACTCAGAAATCACTGCACAATAACAGAGCTTTCTCAGCAATCAAAGCATAAGTTTAGCTCATGTAGAATGAGTTGTAAAATTGAAATAACTGATTGATTATGTTATTGCTGAGCTTTGTTTTTTTTCCAATGGCTCTAATTGAACCTAATTGGCCATTTTACTGGCATTTGGAGATTTTATGACCTGGTTTTAACAGACCCATAATAGGAATTACCAACCCAAGGCCATCTTCTATCCAGCAGTCATTTTAATGGTCACACTGCCATCTGGTGTATATCTGATCACAGCTATTTTTTTATTTATTTATTTTTCTTTTATTTTTTTTCTTGGGTGGTTGGGGGTATTTATTTATTTATTTTTCCATCTTTTGCACTTGTCTAAAGTGTGTTTGTTTGTGTTTGTCTCTATATATTTAGGTTATAGAACAGACTTGATCAAGACAAAAATGTACTTGGTAGCTAGAGGACCTAAACATGAATGCACATCTGAATGAATCAATTTGGACATGTTAAACCAGTTCAGCATAAAATCAAAGTTCCATTCTAATATCACAGTCAAAAAACTGTTCTGACACTCAAGACGTCCAGGTACTTCTTGGTGGGTCTGGCATTGGGGTTTGGTTGGGAATTATTTGTTTTTTGTTGGATTTTGGGCCTCTGTATGCATTTTTGGACCAAACAGTTAGGACTCAAATGGTTATAAGAACTTTTAGGGTTTCAACATACTCCCTACAAAGCTGAACAGACAATGTTCATTTCATAGTTCCTGGGAAACCCCTCCTGCTGCAGTATACATCACTGCATGGGGTTTCTTCCCACTGGAGTCTTCAATGCAGAAAAAAATAAAATAAATCGGAGTCCCGTCACCCAAAGTTATTTGTCCACAAATCTGTCCTGGTTAAAGCTCCACAGTTTTTATCAGACAGATTCCTCCGTGCACAATGTCTGTTTTATCTCTATCCATGAGTTTTTGGCTATTTGACTATCTTTATAAATGTCTGCTTCTGGTAGCCTACAACAGTCAGCTTCTTTAAGCTAGTCATTTTTTTGTTTTGTTTTTTTGAAGCGAGTGGTTGAAGCATAAACAAACACTCCCACAAACTTCTGACCAATCACACAATAAGTTATTATGTGAAGGCGGGTTAAAAAGTTCTGCCGGTGGCTTGTGACAAAAGGGGCGGCAGAGTTGCTAAGAACACGGTGACATAATATTCATCATGAAACTGTGACAATCCAAGCCGATTTTGGCAGTTTGATGGGAGTGTGAAGTAGGTTTTAGTCCCACTATGGGGTGGATATAAAGATCCATGTCTTTGCTTTCGCATTGCGAAGGGAACACAGATTGCATAACAGTTGGCAGACAGTCAGCATCGCCATGTTACTTATGCATCATCAACAACAATAATAGAGGACTCCATAGTTAGAGTTGTGTGCTGCGGGTCTTTGGTTTAGTTTTGAAGACAAGTTTGAAAAAGTGTGACAAACATTCAGAAAAAGGGTTTATAAAAAAGAAAAAGCTGTCTTTGCTACATGTTTCGTCATAACAGACAACAGAGAGTTCTGCACTTACTTCAACATTGCATATTAAGTGCGTGAAGAATTTAGCTTGCTCTGCAAATCAGTGCTTGTTAATGTATGAAACACTCATGTCCCTTTTCATCCTTATATCCAATTTAGTTTCATAGGTCACATTTCTTGGAACTAGAAGGGTTCCAGATGAGTTCCTGGTGCGTGTTTTGATTTCATGACTATTTTGAGAGAATTTTTGTTTTGCCCATATTTAAACATGTTCAAACTTCCTGCAACATTAGACAGAGGACCTGCAACTCATGCAACGACTCACAAGGCTAGAGGTGCAAAAGCAGGTGCTTGATTGCAAAAGTTTTGACATGTCAAAGCAGAAAACAGAGATGTATCTTCAGAAAACACAGAGATATATCAAATGATAGATGTATTCTTCTTGGGATTAGAGCTGGCTGTTTTATTTGGAGATATATTTTCAAGGTTACTGAGAAACTTAAAAAAACTGGCAGCTGTTCAGTCTATATTGGTCATGCTGTGACAAGTCAGACTGTCAGAAGTGGAAGAAGTCTAATGGGATCTAGATAGGTGGAAGAAGTCAGCATTCTATGTCATTTGTTATGTTTATTGAGGCATTTTTACACAGTTTTGCAGTGGGGTGAATCCTGCTAGGACAGGCTGCTGCCATTGTTTAATGTAGAATACATTTTAATACAATGACCCAATATTTCCCAGTAAAATGTTACACTCCAGCGAGATGACTGGAGTTATTATGATTGTCCTGTCAAAGGTTGTTATGTTGGGGCTCATTTGAAACTTGTATGTTCAGATATCAGACAGCAAGGGAATCCAGAGGTACTGTGTCCTTGTGTCCTCCCGAGTGGCTTAATTTTTGATCATCTGCCTGTCCTCCACACTTAGCTCCCAAGCTACCCAATACGACAAAGTTCGGAGCTCCTACCTACCGTCTTCCTCTAGTACACCTGCTTCTAGTACACCTGCTTCTGTGTTCAGGAGACAGGGTGAGGATAGACATGGGGTAACGTATTGTGTCGTTTTATGTTTTACTACGGGTGCACGACTATTTGTTTGTTTGGGGAATCTTTTCAATTTACTGAATTATTTACCTTTGCATGGTTTTACTTCTACTCCTAAAACACCCTTGATATAGTTGGTTCATAATATTGGGATTGTACTTAAAACATCTTTTTTTTTCAACACTTCTTGGTTTCATTCGTGTTTTTCGGGATCTTGTAGCTCTCGCTTGCATTTGCTTAGCATCATTAAATGTGGTCTTATGGCAGTTTTGGAGGCAAGGCTGTCTGAATTAGAAGCTCGGCTTGAGAAGCCAACAGCTAGCCAGGCTAGCATTGAACCACCGAGAGAAGCTTCTCTTGCAAGCGGTCCCTTGGCGGATCCCGTGAGGCCAGCACCCCGAGCTAGCTGGGTGACGGCCTGGAAAAAGCCCCCTCCCCAACCTGACCAGCAATGATATGTTTAGCCATATGTTCTCATTTAACTGCTGGGTATCCAAATGGTGTCCTGTAAATTACATCGGTTACGTAGATAACTGGAATTTTTTAGGGGGGAAACCTGGTTGGATGCGGAGAAATGGCATTCATTCCCACTGTGACTAGAGCCGCTCTTCTTTCTAAGAATTTAGCTGATTTTGTTGACCACTGAAATTGACAATCCAGGGTCCAGACCAGGAAGCAGAGTTGTAGTC
>JARVJO010000165.1:5936037-5948763 GCA_031762555.1 Cynodonichthys magdalenae | reverse complement strand
GACTGTGATGAAGTGATTCAACACAAACTGTTGGCTTCTTCTTTAGATTGTTCTTTTTTCATGTACAGTGCCCTGAGACAACGTATGTTATGACTTGGCGCTATATAAATAAACTGAATTGAATTTAATTGAATTATGGATGTTTATTGCAGATGGCGTCCAAGGGGCTCCATGTATGGCCCAAGTTAAGAAGAAATTATGTCTTTTACCCTTATTTAACCAGGCAAATCCCATATTTTACAAGGGCAGCCTGGGCCTGAAGGCAACCTATTATACATGTTTTTGGGGTGTGGGGGAAACCAGAGTACAAGAAGAAAACCCATGCAAGCACAAGGAGAACATGTAAACTCCACAAAGAAGGAGACCAGGTCGAAACCTGGACCTTCTTGCTGTAAGGCATCAGTGCTAACCACTGAGCTGTTGTAATCTGACACTCCCCCAGATTTCTGAGCCTCAAAGCTGGCTTACTTTTTTACATGTTAAGTGTTACAGTTTTGTTACTACCTCACTTGGGTACAAAGGCACAAGAGTTGTGGGCTGGCTTCAACCCCCACAAAACACTTCAAGTCCCAGCTTGAAGGGTTTTGTGAAAGAACCTATAGAAACAAACAAGACAGGCATCTATTCACGCTCTCACTCACACCTAGGGACAATTCAAAGTCGTCAGTTAATCTAACATTTATGTTTTTTGGTTCTGTGGGAGGAAACCAGAGTACCACTCATGCATAAACAGGGAGAACATGCAAACTCCACAGAGAGAGAAACCAGTGCAACCTTCTGGATGTGAGGTGACAGATCTAAAGACTGCAACTTAAAAACACAACAAACCAGAAAACAAACTGCTATTTCAGATAAAAGTGTCTCTATTACACGTAGAAAATGCAACATTAAAAAAAATCTTATAAAAATAAAAACTAATTCTCATAGCTTGGTTGAAATCGATGGGAAACCCCTCTTGCTGCAGCAATCACTGTTGATCAATTTCAACAGTGGGTTGAAAAAGATTAATATCCCCCCAAAAAATAATGATAACCTCCGACAACTAGCATTTACTGCATTTGAGTCAGCTGGTTGCAGCACTGCACCAAAAGGTCTGAGTATGATAAACCTTTATAAAATTAACAGAAATTTTGCAACAGACACTAAATAAGCATTAGTGCCAAAATGTTATTAATGTTGATAGAATATTATGCAGAGCTAAGATGATGTACTGAGGCCAAAAATATGAACACCAGAAACCTTAATTAATATTTTCAAACTGTGACTACTGCTTCATCACAATTATCTTCAAAAAAACAAGATTGGGCATCCAGCTTCACACACTGGAGTAAAACTTCAAATACAAAAGCAAAGTAAAATGGGTGAAACACAAAACCAAAGTAGCCCAACTGTACAAACAAACTCGTACTTCTCCTGCGTGTGAAGTGGAAGTTAGATCATTGATGTGACAATCCATAAAACAGAGACAGGCTGCGGCTTGCAGCAGCTCTGTGACTGCAAGGGAATCAAATCATGATAGTTTGATTGCTGAACCTGAGCCTGTCAACACACACACACACGCGGGTCCTCGACTGTTTGGCGAATGCTTGGATGCTCTAGCTGACAGAAGTAACGCAACATGCAGAGTGACAAGTGATTGCATTCCTTTACTTTACGTGTGACCGAAATCTTATCAGATGACAGTTTAAAAACTAACAAAAGATGTTAGTAAAAAAAATGTCCACCTGTAGTTGAACCTTGTAAAATATAGACAATATGTATTGAATTCATTTCAATTTTATACTGTAGTTTGAATTAATATAATAGTCTGTAATTTGAGTTTAGCAGCATTAATTAAACACTAATGGCAAATCAGCCAAACTTGAAAGAAACCTGAAAGTAAAATACTACTCTACTTGGGTCCCTTCCAAAAAGATGAAAAAAAAAATCAGGTACAACATGGACGGACTTTGCAGGGTCTTGATGTGCACATAAAGAAACAAATTTGAATCCCCATTCCGTGTGATAGTGTGTGATAGGGCTAAACTCTTTTAGTACATTCCAAAAACATCCACAGTGAGGAGGTTGTGGTGGTTTATCAACATTGCTACAACGGCTTACTGGGGGTCCTAGATGAATCATGGCGGGCAAAGTTTCCATGGAGTGGGGTCTGCATGCATTTTAAGGCTTGGTCAAAGAGAATAGAATTTGGAGCTGGGCTGACCACACTGGCTTCATGTCCAGGCTATGACAGTGATTGTAACATGATCATGGATACCTAATGTAGATGTGAGACCATAGCAGCATCATGACATGGTTCAAGTTGTGTCATGATAGATGTAGCATGATAAAGGTGAAGAAGAATGTTTTCTTGGCACAAAAAAATATCAGGAAAAAAAACTATACTTAGCACAAAAGTGAGTAAATCTGTGTTTGGTAGATTATTCCTTTGTTGTAATAATGCTTCTTGACAATAAATCTTATACCGTTGGAAATACCGGAAAGCAATATACAAAAAGTCATTTATTCTGCTTGCAATATCCACTTTGAATATTTTTAAAAAAGAACTGTACTGTAATTGATTTTAACAACTGCTTTTAACAGTCCTTTTTATGTGTTTTTAATGTGTTTTTTTGTGTATTTTGAGTGTTTTTATATGCTGCTGTTGGAGCCCTGTCAAAGGAATATTTCTGTCACCACCTGGGACAGACAATAAAGTTATTCTATTCTATTCTAAAGTCTATTAATTTTCCTTGTAAATGGTGCCACATTTGTAAGGAACATGTATTTGTGGGATGCAGTAGAGTTGAGTATGTGAGTTGTGCACATGAAATGTTTGCCAAATTTTCTCTGACAAACAGCTTATTTTGCTGTTGACATTTGTTTTGAGCTTCTGGTACCCCAGGTGCTGCCAATCAGGTGCCCGCTATGAGATTTATCACCAACAAGCAAAATGTTTTTCAAATTTGCCAAGATCCAGCCATGTTCTCATACATCAACATGGGGAAGGTAATAGCAATGTCATACAATGTGAGGGGGGCCTTAGCATGAACCTTACATGGTAGTGTTTATTCTGAGACACGTTTTACTTCTCTTACCTCCATCAGGTCCTGTCTATTTGCCTCCTCTAAACTGTACAATTCTGACATCGTGTTTTTAAGACAAGGCATTTTGCTTCTGTCAACTAACATCGAGAATCTACTAGTATTAAATCCAAACTTACTTCATTCAGCAATAGCAACAAATATGTCTCAAATGTCTGGCTGCTCTCTTCTACAGGGGTCACCCAAGTGAATGGGTCTCAATTCAGGGGTTGCAGCCAACGTAGGGCACATTTGTCAGCTGCTTACATCACTGCCATAGGTTGTCTCAATTTGAAGGTGCCTACTCAGGCAGCTGACAAATGTGGCCGAAAAAAACCTCAAAAAACGTAGGATGCATCTTACGTGGATGACGATATCCCAGGATGTATTGCACCATCACCAAACTAAACAAAAAATGATGGTAACAGAGTCTTATAGTTACTTTCTATAGCAGAGTTTGGAAATTTATCACGAACTGAAGAATTTGCTTTTAAATGTAAGTTTAGCAGCTCAGTTGATGAAATTTATGCTGCAATGAGATGCTAAATCAAATGCACTGATACTAGAGCTAAACCCATATTCTTAATGTTATTTTAGTTACATGTAATGTTCTAATAATACTGAATTGTGTTAAGTTATACCATGAAAATGCACTAAATGCATGTGATGCAGTTTACATTTGTTGTTGCCTGTCAGGACATTAAAGAGTAAAACAGCAAAGGAGGCAGTGGCTTATGGAAATAACTGGACGGACTGGCTCTACCTCTTCAACTGTATACACATAATGAAGCAAACGCCCACACGACGAGTTTAACTGATTCCCACACACACACACACACACAGAGCTGTTGCACAAGCTGGCTGACCCAGCTTACTTCCAGATGAACTCTGCATTCATTTTTATTTCAATTATCAACAAATATAAAGGCAGTTTGTCAACTGTGTAAGTCTCCAGTTTACTTACAGCTCTATATTAGTAATGCATTTAAAGTCAACCTGCTCTTGATAAGCAGAAAAGAATCTCTACAAATTGTGTCACCTAAAACTGAAATGTAATAAAATGCTGAAGACTTTGTTACAGATCTAAAATGCTGCCATATTTCTGAACTTGTGAGATTGTGATGAACAAGTGAAACCACCAGAGGGAGCAGATATTCACAGATTCAAAAGAAATGATGGTAGAGAAGAACATACATTATATGTAATATATAGTATGTGTCAGTTACTCCACCAAAACCACCAAGATTCACGGCTCCTTTTTGTTTTCCTTCTTTGTAATTTGTCCACAAAGGGTGGGTGAGAAGTGGGCGAGTCATGTTGAGATGACAGAGGAAAGCGAGCGAAAAGGTTGCAAAACCATTGCCTTTCACTGTGATCTATGCTGATGCGTAACCATGGCACCGGCCACTTCTTACCAGGTGTGCAGATGAAAGTGTATACACATGGTGAACGTATACACACAGAAACAAAAAAGCACCTGTTTGCCAAAAAGATTAACTGTTCAAACAGAGAAAAACCACACACTTATGCAAAATATTACTACTCTGAAAACTCTCTTTAGAATAACCTTTTTTTTTAGATTACAACAAAGAGTTAAGGCTCCAAAAAACAGATGCAGACAAAAAAAACAGGCATTACACATAATTATATTTTAATCTATGTGAAAATGTGCTTCTCACAATGTGTTTCCAATTAGTCCCCAACAGCTACAACCAAGTGAGATATTATGTATGACTGTTATTATTTTCCCTTCAAAGATGTAAAGATAAAGCAAAGCTCATCAAGAGGCCCAATATTAAAGCCATACAGCTGGTGACTCAGGTGTGGTCGGCCACGTTCCCATGGGAAGAATGAAGTGGGTCTGTGAATGTGAGGGTGGGTACTGACATAGACTGTACCCACATTTTCTCAAATATCACATCAAAGCAAGGCGGTAAAAGTGTGCTGTTAAAACTTCTGCCTATGGGGAACTGCCAGCAGGTTCAAATAATTAAAATCGAGAACATGGTTTAATTCAGTAGTTTTTTCTGGACTGGGACGTTCCAGTCTTTAACATAGAAGCAGACAGGTGTAATCAGAAGCACATGGCAGTAAAACCACTGTAGTAATGCCAGTTTTTCATGCACATGACTCAGAGTTCAGAAACGATTAAAAGGCAGACGAGGAAAAGTCAAACAGGAATGAGAAGTGAGGCCAAACCCTTGCACTATGGCAAAAAAAATCAACAAAAGTAAAAGAAGTATTTTTTGCATGGTTGAAACAGTTGAACTTACCCTGTCTTTGTCATCTACCACATCACACAGCATATCATCAAGGTCCAAAATCCCTCCATCTCCATGTTCAAGCCTGTGGACCTGAACCCAATAGTTGGGGTCCTAGACAGAGGAAAACAAATAAAAGGAGAAAGTGTATAAGCTCTATAATGAGATTTTCTTTATTTGTACCATATAGAATTAGGATTTGTAGAATTATGCAAGTTAAGCCATAAAACATACTCCCAGTGCCAGGTCAAATGAATTACAGCTTGTGTCTCCTCTGGAATCAGCTGATCTAATCACCATGCGGTTCATATTTTTATCCAGTTGGCTGGCACACAGAGGCTCTGACATGGTTATGGATTAAAAACAAGAAGGCAGTTATGAAATGTTTTAATCTCTTCGTTGGATTGCTAAAAATCAACATAATAAGCATATGGTTCAAATGTTTCTCCATTTGGGAAACGATCAAAGTTTAATAAGGACAGAAGGATATCAGTTCAAAGGATAAAATGTTCCTCACTTTTCTGCAGTTAAAATAGCTGTTATCACCTGTTTTGCATCAATACAATGAATATTATCCATGCATAACACAGGTAAAATATGTATGGGAGGAAATGCCAGCTCAGTTTACTTCTCTGGATACAAATCCAGACAAAGAGTATAATCTTTACGGTTTTCTTAAGATCCAAGCTAGTAATATCAAAAATGTTTCCATTTTATAGCTAGTAAGCTTAATCAAAAATTTAACAATTGGTGGGTATGTTAGTGTTGTTGTGGGCATTAATTACACTGTCTCATTGTGCAAACATTTCATGAATCCTAAAAATAACAATTAAGCTCTGCATTTGTTGCAGTTTTATCCCTTACTACCCCAGCACAACAATGTATGGAGGGAGGAATGTGGTATGAAACATCTCACCTTCAGAAGAGGTTGCAGCAACATTTGAAAAAAGGATTTGATGTTATATAATAACCAAAATAAAAATAGCAGCTAAAAATCAATATACTTAATAATAACTGAGGAATTACTGCTTTATGACTAATGAGGAAATTTTAAATAGCTATTTTTTGTTTTTGGTCATAAAATACAATACCTACAGTGAAAGTTGAAGTGTTCTGTAAGCTTTAATGTTAATTCATAAAGAAATATTGGTTTAACAAAAAATAAATATGTTAGAAAGTCAGCTATAAGGCTTAATTGATTTTATTTACTATATTTTGACAATTTAATACAATGTAGATGAATTTAAATAAAAAGAGTATAAAAGAAGTTCAATGATTGTCTGTCTTCATAATACTCTCAAAAAAAAAATCATAAAAACCGTTTCTATTCTTCCATTGTTTTACCAATGTTGTCTCCACAAAATCTCTCTCTCTCCAAAACTTTGGTTTAATGCTTTAATGTTCAGTCTTGTAGAACTAAACTCCACTATGTTTCACCAGACAAAGTGGTACAAATTATTGACTGTTTGGTATTTCTGTTCCTTTTTTAGATCATTACCAGGAGCCCCTCACTTAAATTGAGGCCTAAGGTGCCTTCTGGTCATCTTCATGTGATCCATGAAAAGCCCGAGGGGGTATGGGTAGTTTAGGTCAACCTACTGCTGTTATGCCTGTCAACAATCAAGTGAGATTGTAACAGAGGTGTCAATAAATAAAAAGGCACGATAGCATTGCGACTCAGTGGTATGAATTTATGATGACAACCAGTGGGCCACAAGATTTCAAAATGAAAATGCCTGACATATTTCATATGTATATGTTTATATTAGCGCTGGGCAATCTTTTAATCGCAATTAATCTCAAAACATTTTTGCAATTAATCGCGATTAATCTCAATTATTTTTTATAGAAACAATCACTTTATGGGTGAATGTCTATGTTTGTATGTTGCAATGCATGTGTGACACACAATGTACATTTTTTAATTTGTTTTTCACTTTAACTTCTTATTGCTTATTTTAGTTTATTTTTTCCTGACAACAGGGGCCTCATTTATTTTTCATTCCTCATAATACTCATATAGAATGACAAAAAATCCTTGAATTCTTGATTTAATTTCATTATTCTGCACAAAATTTAACTGACTCTAATATGTTTAGAGCATTTTAGGAACTGTTTTATATAAAAAAATGTAGGCAATGCATTTTCAAAACTTTAAACAAATAAGTCAAACAAAGCCAGTCTTAATTTTTCTTTTTTCTCTCACACGTTGGTCAGCAGAACCTCCCTCTGTTTGTTTACCCTGGTTTTAAACTGAAGTGATATTTCAGGCTCGAACTGCTCCAGTGGTGAGTCAGTTTAGCGTTGCAGCACTTACAGATAACATTACTTCATTCAAGCATTCAAGAAAAAGCTTTGAAAACTGCCCTGAAGAATCCAGTGGATTCAGGCTTCCTCACCAGCTGCAGTTCTGCATGTGAGCGGCTGCCGTGCTCAACAACATAGGCTCTCATTGGATGAAGGCTGTGTATGTCTGTGTGTGTGCGTCTTCATAGGCAGCCCAAAGAACAGAGATCAGAGAGATATAAAGAAACTGCTTTAATAGTGCGTTAACGTGCCCAGCACTAGTTTATATACCACATCTGCAATACCAACCTAATCTTTGAAAGCTCACATTGTTATGGGATGTATTTTCATTTTGAAAAAAATGGGACAATACATACTGGTGAACATTAACACGTAAATAAGTCAAATGATAGCCAAATGGCTATCTCCTGTTGATAATGCGGTGAATGTCGTCTGTGTAAGGTTAAAATCAGACACCACTCTCAGCAGCAGAACCACTCTTTCCACCAAACATTTGGCCAACACCTGAAATTGTGCCTGGAGTCAACCTACTTCATATATGGGGGCAATATTATAGGCCAAAACATAGATGTGCAATGGGCCCAGTGGCTTTCAAACCCCGAAACATATTACGGCAAAGACTGGTTCACCCAGATCCATTGCCCTGGCACAAGACTAATGTTGTGTATGCTGTTAAACGCCAGGAGGACTGTGACTAGGTATACATCATGGAAACAAAGCAGCTACTGTTCAAAAGAAACAGATAAGAGCAATATCATCAGGCCAGGACTTTTCAGTTCACACTCATTTACAAGCCAGTGGTCACTCTTTCAGAGATGAAGATGTTCTCATCCTTAATAGAGAGGAACGTTGGTTTAAGAGAGGAGTAAAGGAAGCCATTTTTATGAAGAAAAACCATCCATCATTAAACAGGGATGGAGGCCTACGTGTCCAGTTGCCCCCCTCTTACAATGCTGTTATTGTACGTATGACTAAGCCCCCTATAAGCAATAGTTGTGAATCAGGGCCCCAACGATAGTCAGGTGGTGGTGTGCATAATCTCCTATGAACAATTGGTGATGATCAGGGCACTAACAATCTATGTTAGGCTGATGGTCATCCTTTGCATGTGAACAGACAGTGTTGAGGTTCATCATTAAACTTATATGTCCACCATGTGGAGGCATTTGCTTATAAGGCTGAGTTTACATGAAACTCCTCAGACTGAAGTAGATTTTTGGAGGAGAGATGAAACGTTTCATTAAAGAGAAACCATGTTTGGTTTAAAGAAAATGAGACACCAAGAAAACCTCCTAATCTGGCTGACCCACTGAAGATTTATAAGCTGCTCATCTTAACCACTAAGTGCTTAAACTTTTGTAAATAGGCGAGGGAAATATGCTGAATTCCATTTTTTTCCTAAAAAATAAAAGGAATGCATTTTTTTTTCTAAAACAGAGAAAAGAGGGTAATTCCCATACAAATATAAATAGTACTGCTCAAACGTAATTTACAAACATGAAAACATAATGTGGAATTGTTTGTCTTTATAATCTTTAACACAACTGGGTGATATTTCCTTTCCATTACAGAGCTACAATAAAAGTGCAAACATTTTGGAGGAAGACAGGCATAAATTTACCATCTCAGGAAGTTATTACTAGCCACAATGTGACCTTCAGTATTTAAGACAAAAAATGAAGTGTTTCAATTGCAGCCAAACTCCATGTTGTGGTGAGAAGCTGAACCCGACGGGTTCTTCAGATGGATTATCATGAACAAAAATGTATCTGAGAGAAGATCTGCTGCACAGACATTAATCTCAGAAGTAGATTTTAGATAAAGCAAAATCGTTGACTCTGACACACATTATTTAGATTTTACTTGCTTAGAATTATGTTTTTCAGTTGTGAAGCTCTGTTGCCGGTTAGACTCTCTGGCTTATGGCTCTTTTTACATTCACCCGACTCAACCATACCTCGGTTGGCCTGGCGCAGATTTGGTGTCTATACAGTGACTGGTCACATTCATTTTCAGCTCTGTTCTTAGAATCTACTTAGCCGAGGTTTTGAGAGTACCAGGTGGAGCTAAAAATTCAACATCAACAGACTGTGGCCATTGATTGGCCGCATAGCAACATCAATCATACAGAATGCAGTATCTCCTTCACAATTTTTGAATAAATATATAATAGATCCATTAAAATTACAACACTGTGGTACTATGTGGATGTGCAGACGTTTTCTCGTTTTGTGGCTGACAACAGAATTCAGACGGAGCTTGACCAAATGGACTTGATTTACAAGTACCGACTGACAGAGGTAAGAATCGTCCTGGAGTTGACCAAACGGTGGCAGAGAAGGGGGAGCGTTTTATAACGTTATTTCTCTTTTATTTACACAAGTAGAAAAACGTGTTTTACTTCAACCTACCAGTACTCATTTTCATACAGATGGCCTTGTACGTTGGCCAAAATGTATATTTATATATGTGTATATATTCACACTTTTTTGTTGTTTTATGCCTGTTTTAAAATAAAAATGTTTTCGATTCTAGTTGCTGGTAGGTTTCAGGAGCTATGACCACCAGTTTACACAGAGGCAATGCTGAGATTGTGCAGAACTGAGTCTAGTCAAATTAGATCAAAGCAAGTCATGCTGAGGCTGCACAATGTAAAAATGGCTTCACTGTAATAATATCAATGTCTCTTTACAGCTGATTACACAGTATTTTGTGGTGCCATTCTTGGATTCTGACTGTCATGATAATACGCACAAATCTAATGATTTGTTCTTTTTTCAGACACTTCATTCTCAAAGGATGACACGAGTGTTAGGTTACCCCTCTGCAGCACTAAAACCAATTTTAAATCCAAATCCCTTTTAATCCACCCCAATTATTCCCCATTAAACCACTGAGTCAACGCTAAAAACACAGCCTGGTAGCAAGATGATGATGCTATATTAGGACCTAAAATTTTAGAAAAGCTTTAAACACAATGGGCCTCATGCAAGAACCGTTCGTACGAACAGATTTGTTCTTAAGTTGAGGGTACAAGTGATTTAGGAGAACTTTTGGCATGACTGGCACATCGCTGTGGCTTTTCTTCTGAATAAATTAAAATTATTTAACACAGTTGTTTACACTGAAATTAAAAACATTTGACCAAATAAAAACTGGAGCAGAGAGAGATGAATATAATTTAGATTTGTATTTCTGTGACTGTATACGATAGACTAACATCAGTCGTCGTTTCATCCCTCGGCTTTAGTAGCTCCTTCCACAGCTGACGCTGCTAAAACTTACAGATTTTCTTTTCTTGGTCTCTGAGAGCAGGACTTCAGTCTCCAAACTCGTGAAGTGCTTCTTTTTACTTTTCGCTGTCATTTTCATGAACCAACACTTCCTGGTATGTGGGGTGGTAATTATGCTAATCTCCTCATGCACGAGCACCTGAATACGCATTCATCATGTTTATGCTCCTCATTTACACACGATTCCTGAAGATAGAAGTGTTTGTTGAATCTGACGTGGCATGTTCAAACAAACCCTTTGTACGAACAAAAGTAAGAGAAATTTAGGATAAGAATACAAAAACGTTGTTGCATGAGGCCAAGTATTTGTTCGAGTTGTGTACCAGGATTGCTCGATGGTCAGTACTGTAATCTTGTAAATCACAGGCTGCAGGTGTGGGTCAGATAACATCTGGCATAAAACAGTCTAATCTTGTAAGATTGCTTGCTGCAATGACTCTTGGAAAAGGAAAACCACATTTTCTAGATTTGTTATCCAATAAATGAAAAATAAAAATACCTAATTATTTAGATTAATGTTAATTGAATGTGCTACATTTTGCTTCATACAGTGTGTATATCTGAACATGTGTGCTTAATCAAACCCTGAACTGGAAACCAGTATAAATAAATGGAAGAAAAGAGAGGGAGCAGATCAGTCCAACAAAGAGAGTATTGTGACAGAGGGATTTTTTTTTGTCTTGCAGTGTACACTAACAGCTGTAAAAGGGAGAACCAGCATGGAGCTGATAAAGTGTTAGCACACATAGCAGTTAACCCCAGCTCATTTTATTACTGTCATCTCTGCAGCAAGAAACCAACACATTATGCAAGACTGCTTATTGCACCATGTGTAGTCATCTAACTCTGCTCTTTCATTTCTTTGGACTGGCAGATATACTTTCTTGAAAACATGGCTTCATGCAGTTTAACAAAACTGGAAAGGCTGTACACAGAGGAAAAAGTGGTGTGGAAGTTTTTACCATTCCAAAGTAAATTTTCAAAAAGCATATCTTATAAACTGTGTTTATGTAAAAAGAGATATCAAAATGCCTGCATAATCATATACATCTCAACTTTCCATGACCAGTTAAACTTTGGTGTTTTTACTTTAATGTATGCCTAGACTGCAAAGTTCTACAGAAGAAAGATTTTCTTATTTTTATTTAGTCAAAATGTCATGATTACCTGAGTGGATTTTAGGGGAGTAAGAAAATATTAATACAACGAAATATCAGAATGTGTAATTTCCTGATCCTGTATCAATTCTCAAAAGCACTGTATTTATTTTAATTAGGGCTTAATGGATGGATGTTGTAAGAGGAAATGTGAAATACAAATGCAGTTCTCACTGTTCAGTGTTCTTCAGATTGCAGAAAGATAAACTGAATTTATTCAAATTTATGCATATAATGCATGGTGTGCTCTTTATACTGAGTTGTTGTATTTTTTAAATTAGACTCTTGGAGGAAAAAATTGGTGATATATTACCTTTCTTACAATATCACAATATACCATATCATGACACCTTTGTTGTGAACTGTATCATATCCCCAAAGTCTTGCCAATACACAGCCCTACTGGATATTCTTGCAGTTTTTCATACTTCATGTACTGCAATAATCGGTAGGGTGACACTATTTGGTGTACTATTACTCAAAGTCATGGCACACTATTACCAATCAAGCCACTTTGTTTAGATGCAGTTTTTGTGTAGGTTTTTCTAAATCTGAGGGAGAAAAAGCAAATCTACAACCCCTGGCAAAAAGTATGGAATCACCAGTCTTGGATGAGCACTCAGACATTTCATGCTGTAAAACAAAC